>MU106082.1:288380-535797 GCA_012274485.2 Sinapis alba | reverse complement strand
TCTTAATCTATAATTGATTGTGAGGTGTTTACTTATGTAAACACTTAAGAAATATTATGAATTATTATTTGAGGTTTATCCCGAGCCTTAGTACTTGTTCTCAAGTACTAATATATAAGTATATTATTAAGTATATAAGTATGAATCTTGTGAAGTCTTATTGTATACTCACTCTCTCGAAAGTCCCGCATTACCGTGAATTGGTCCTGCGATATGGAACAACGTCACGAAGACATGATGATGGGGTCGCACCCTGGGGGCCGTGTAACTGCATGCAGCGTTAGATGTTCGATATTGGAATATATGATGGAGATGATAGTTATAATTATTTTCCCGCTAGGCTCGGTTAGCCTTAGTGGTTTTCCGGGTTTAGTGTATATATATATATATACTCCCTCCGTTTCATATTAGTTGTCGTTCTAGGTTTATACACACAGATTAAGGAAACATTTAATTTTACATATTTTCAAAATAAAAACACTATTACCAATACACCTAACCATATATTAACCAATAGAAAAATATAATAAAGAATATTACCAATAAATTTTGCATTGAAAACCGAAAACGACACTTATTTTGAAACAAAAATTCTACTCCAGAACGACATATAATTTGAAACAGAGAGAGTATATATATATTATAAGTATGAGTGAATGGCTGGTATCGTGGAAGTGATATTTAAGATGAGATTCACATCGATGGAATGATAAGCCTTATAAATATAATTAATAATTATGGAATATATTTCCACTGCATGCAAATGGAGTTCATTGCTCGGGATATTATTGATATATGTTGGGGTGTGGGATTAGACTCACTGAGTAAACTAGTTACTCATGACTCATTTGTGTTGCAGGTTACCAGTAGGCGGGAGACCTTACTCTAGGACGGGAAGGAACATCATTAGCCAGCGGTAGATTTATTATCCTTGCAAAGATGTTTTGTATATAACTTATGTATAAGTTTGTTTTATGATAACTTCAAGGTCGACCTATAACATTTTTGTAAGATGATTTTGAATGAATAAATATATAATGTATAAAGATTTTTCTAAAGTAAGGGTTCCATATGATATTGGTCCTTGTCCGGGACAAACTAACTATCAGGTATTGTTTGGTCGGGTTGAAAAGCCTTAAGTGATATCTGATAGGAGCGTCGATGTTCTCAGATTGCTAGTCCAAGGAACTCGAAGGTATTCGGGAACCTCGGGTCGGCTTTCAGGGAGCATCGACTGTGTCATTTCCTGTCATCTATGATCGGGGGTGTCACAGTCATGGTTCCAACTACGCTGGGAACTTTGCTGCAAGCAAGACTGTTTCGAAGATTCTACATGCTGGTTACTGGTGGCCAAAAATGTTCAAGGATGCTCATTCCTTTGTCTCTAAGTGTGATGCATGTCAGAGACAAAAAAAATATCAGCAAGAGAAACGAGATGCCTCAGAACTTTATCTTGGAAGTTGAGGTGTTTGATGTATGGGGCATTGATTTTATGGGTCCATTTCCATCCTCCCACAACAATCAGTTCATTCTCTTCGCAGTAGACTATGTCTCTAAGTGGGTAGAGGCAATAGCAAGTCCTACAAATGATGCTAAGGTGGTTTTAAAGATGGTCAAATCCATCATTTTTCCAAGATTTGGAGTGCCAAGGGTGGTGATTAGTGATGGAGGAATACACTTTATCAACAAGGTGTTTGAGAATCTTCTCAAGAAAAATGGTGTAAGGCACAAAGTGACAACTGCATACCATTTTCAGACAAGTGGACAAGTTGAGATTTCTAACAGAGAGATCAAGAACATCCTGCAGAAAACAGTTGGAACAACTCGAAAGGATTGGTCAACCAAGCTAGATGATGCTTTATGGGCATACAGAACCGCCTATAAGACCCCCATTGGCACAACTTCATTTCATCTGGTTTATAGAAAACCATGTCATCTTCCAGTGGAGTTAGAGTACAAGGCAGCTTGGGCAGTCAAGCAAATGAACTATGACATGAAATCTGCAGCTGAGAGAAGGATGATTCAACTCAATCAGTTAGATGAGTTCAGAAATTTAGCTTTCGAAAACTCAAAGATCTACAAGGAGCGCACTAAGGCTTATCCTGACAAGAAGATCATTACAAGGACTTTCACTGCCAATGATCAGGTTCTACTTTTCAACTCTCGTCTGAAGTTGTTCCCTGGAAAGCTTAGATCTTGATGGTCTGGTCCATTCACGATCAAAGAAGTGAAGCCTTATGGTGCAATTGTGCTGTGGAATCATGATGGTGGTGAATTTGTGGTTAATGGTCAACGCCTGAAACCATATCTAGCCTATTCAAAGATCCCTAAGGGAGAAGCTGTCTCCCTTGGTGAACCACCTCTAGCATAGAGGGTGCCAAAGTCGAGCTAATGACGTTAAAGAAGCGCTTGGTGGGAGGCAACCCACTAGTATGTGTACATATTTTCTTCATATTTTCTTTTTCAATTTGAATTTTGGTTTTGTTTTTAGTTTTGCAGGTATAAAAAAAAAAAAGGAAGAACTTGCGCAAGTCCAGACCGAGAACGATCGATCTGTCCTAGACCTGTCGATCTGATGGTCGATCCCGAAGCGTCAAATTTTGCGGAACAGTTTTTGATCGACCGGACCAACACCGAACTCGATCCATCGATCGATCTAACAGCGATCGATCGATCCCAATTTTGACCGGTCGATCCAGGAAGCGCAAAAACCCGAAAAATTGTGAAAGTAAAATCGATCGACCAAACATAGTCCAATCGATCGAGCACGGATCGATCCATCACGAATCGATCGATCAAACTAGGGGATCGATCGATCCCGACCCTGGTAAGTCCAAATCGATTTTTTCGGTTTTCTCTGGTTTACTCCCACTTGATTTGAACCGGACAAACACGATTTCAGAGTCTATTAACTCGATTTTGGAATCAAAAACTTTCATTTCTCCCTTGCAAATTCGAGTTCATAGAGAGAAAGGGGTCCCAAAATCCCCAATTCATAACTTCTTCAATTTTACTCCGTTTTTGATGATTCTTGGGTCTAATTCATATGATTTTGCGAGATCTATCTGAATCTGTCACTATCTCCTTCGATTTGCAAAGGTATGAAACTCGAAATCTATTTTTGAGTTCGAAAATATAAGGTGCAAAGGTGACATTTTTGAGTTTTAGGGTTGTTTGGCTTGAATCGTGTGTTAAGATGTTGATTAGGGATGATTTTGGACATAATCCATGCCTTAATTCATAGTTTTAGTGTTGATTTAGGAATTTAGGTTTTGTTCTTGACAAAAAAAATATTGAAAAATTGAAAAAAAAAAGTGGGCAAGAAATGAGAATTGGAAATGAGTTTAATTGTGTCTTATTATCATATTTTTTTGAAAACTCATTTTCGAAATTTTGTTTAATTGCAGAAGATGGGTAAGTCAACCTCGAGGAAGAATCAGAAATAAAAGGCAGTAGCACGACCGGACGCTCAGGATGTGGACACAGCTGATACATCCAACTCAGTCCAACCGGATAGTGAGGAAATTCAGGCAGCAACTCCTTGGCCGAGACCGTTGTTAACACCATTTTCTAAGGTTCCGAAACACAAAGGAGAGGACATCACTAGCAAGTCAATTCTGAAGAGTTTTCCTCTCTACGCTTACCGCGACTACAATGCTGGATGGAGTGGTTACCATAACCTTCTCTACAATGGTTTGCTGAGGTGCCGCTAAAACCAACCAAGTTCATTTGTGACTACACTACAAAGGAGTTGGAAATAGTGCGGGATGTCAAGAAGATGTGGAAGAACATGGGGCTTGGAACTCTTGGTTATGATCCTGAACCCATTTATCCGGAGTTGGTTATACAGTTTCTTTCCTCCATCGAGCTGCACTATAAGTCAGAGACAAACAGGGTGGCTAGCGAAGGCAAGCTTACTTTCCTCATCCATGGAGTACTTTATGAGATGAGCATTCATCAGCTGTGTACACTGTTTGGCTTCGAAACCAAACATGAGGCGTGCTCTCTACCCGATTTCCCTCAGGCTTGTCTCTTATGGAGTGAGATAGCCAAGACCAACTACGTTTCCAGAGAGGCTAAGCTTGCTATGGTTAGGAATCCAGTTCTACGAGTGGTCGGCAAGTATTTGGGTCATCTTCTGCTAGGAAAAGAGGAAGCAGGATCACTTACATGAGATGAGGCACAACTCATTCATTACGGGTTGCCTTCAGCTCTCAGGCCGGTTTATGATTTTGGAGAGCAACCTCCTACAGAGCTTTCAGTTAACATGGGAGCACTATTTTCCGATATGCTAATTGCTAGGAAGTTCAGAGGCCTGCGTGAGCACTTCAAGAAGCCTTTGGAGGAATCCATAGGTCGTCTCCTCACTCGGATCTTCAAGTATCATGACATCGATCTCTCGAGGACTCCTTGTTTGGATGCTATTAGCAGGTTCGATGCTCAGTTCCTCACTAACACCAGGACTCTCTCCCCTGGTAAGATCTACCGGTTTACCCTTCCTGACGGTGAGGTCCTTCTCTGCAAGCTCCCACAACCTTCCATTACATCTCTGACATCTGTGGAGAACATGCGCTTTAGGCCTCCAGCTGAGCTTCTCTACACACCTCCTGCACTGGGTCCCAAACGTCGCCGAGGTTCTTCTTCTTCAGGTCCAGCTCAGAGAGAAGACGAGCATGACCCTACTCCTGACTTCACAGCTGATCCCACTGCCCACCCATCTATGGAGTACTTGCTGCCAGCTTACATGGGACAGTATGACCCTGCAGCGCCACCTTTGGATGGTACACCGCAGCAGCAGTTCGCCTGGACTGCAAATACACTGGGGAATCTCTCGACGATGATGCAGACATTTGGAGAGCACTTACGAAGGTCCGTTGTCCACCACCTCCATCTTGTTGCCGCGCTCCGCAAACTTCCGAGCCTTCTGAGCCTGCTGATGACATTGAAGACATACCTGATGTTGCTGGACACAGAGATACCGACACCTTGGACGATGATGATGCAGCTGATTCAGACCCTGATGTACGCCTTCCTAGGCGCAGGCGCGGACTAGGATAGAGCAAGAGCTGCAGTCCCGACGACCATGCGTGATCAGTATCATCTCTTTCTATCCATTGTATTATATCATTTTCTTTATCTTTCTGTACTTTTGCATTTGTCGTATTCTCCTTTGGATCTATTTTTCACGCCGAGATGGTGTGAAATAAGTCTGGGGGAGAGTACATTCTAGGACTAAATGTTATCTTGTGTTTCTTTGTTGAGTCAGTTTGTTTCAAATCAGTCTGTTTTATTGAGCCAGTTTGTTTCAAATCAGTCTTTTTTATCGAGTCATAAAAAAAAAAAAAAAGTCTGGAACTATGAATTTTTCTTGGAACTGTTGTCTATCTAATGTTTCAGTGACCATTCTTTCAGCTAATGACTGCAGACTGTACAACGTGGAAAACACCAAAGTGGATTGATATGCCATTACCATCCATACTTGTTTGGGTGTTTGAAAGGATCCAAAGCTGACCCCCACCTAATAAACTTGATTTCTCTTGTCTTGGGACTTGGCATACATCGGATCGGACTCCTCATTCAAGTCTTAAAAGACTAGTTTTTGTGAGTATAGTTTTCCTTTCTCTTCCCTTCCTAAAAAAAAAATGAAAAATGAAAAGAGAAACAAAAATAAATGGACAAAGGTCAAAAAGAAGTGAACCAAGTGCTTAGTGGCAACCACCATTAGTGCTTGTGTCTCATGGAAGCTTGTCCAATAAACTCAGTCAATAAAAAAAATGATACCCTACAAAGTAGGGAGAAATTGACTGAGTGAAGCGAGAAAAGAGAAAGGAAAGGAATTATATGTGTGATCAAGAACTTGAATGAGTAAGAATCCATGTGTCTGGTGATCAATATTCCCTCGATGAGACTGCACGTTCAGCTCTAAATGGGGTTGGTGATGGTGAATTTGGACAACTCTCATGAGTTGTGGGCTGAAAACGGTTGGGTTGCTAAGCTGAGGTCGAGTACATGGAGTACCTTCTTTGGTTGGTGCGATTAGATGTGGCTTGCAACTGACAATGGTAACGCAGAGTTCTAAAGGATATGTGAGTTTTCACGTTTTCAAACCTCTTTCTCGGATCATGGTAATTTGCTTGAGGACAAGCAAAAGACTAAGTCTAGGGGAGTTGATATATTGGGTTTTTAGTGTATTCTAACCCATGTTTTCAACCGTTTTTCGAGTCTTGTTGTTGTTTATCGAGTCTTTTCAGGTCAGTAATGCTTTAGGATGGAGTTTTGAGCACAAGGAGCAAGGAAAAGAAGAATGTGTGAAATGGGGCCCGATCGATCGATCCAGGGAGTGGATCGATCGATCCCAAGATGCAAATTCGGCTTTTTGGTGCGGGACAAATTCTGATCGACCGAGCAAGAAGCCAGTCAATCCTCATAGCATGGATCGATCGATCGCCTAGTCGATCCGTTTTTGCACGGATTTGCAGAACATATTTCGATCGACCGAAATGAGGAGGGAGTCGATCTTCATCATACAGATCGACCGATCCACTCCTGGATCGGTCGATCCCGTGGTCGATCCAAGCCGGTATGCACGCAAGAAAACCAGATTTCTCGGTTTTATTCAAGTTTGAACCGGTTTTGTTGAGTGATTTCGTGAAAAACGTGTTGAACCCTATTTGTTGCAGTTGTTGAGTGTTTTTCTCAGTACGTTTTCATTTTACATTGGATGGCTTTTGGCTTTTAGAGATTGTAAGCTCTAGGGAAAAGAAATTTATACTCTTGATAGAGAAGCTCTTTCTGAACCGTATTTGATTTCACATTTCTATTCAATGAATCATTCTGTTATTTTCTGTGTTCTTTATTTCATGTCTGAGTAATCCTACAGTTAGGCTAGGATGAATCGAAGGGATCCATGAATAATTGAGATTGGCATGTTAGATAGGGGTTAATCCCATTGGTTCTTCATCTAGATGTATCTTATTGCTTGAACTGAACTGCGCACCTAGTTCATGATCTCTAGGTTGTTTAAACTCACCGAAAATGACTGTTTAAACTTCTGAAACGAATCTAGGTGAACAAGTGTTCATAACCGACGACAGACGTTGTTAGGAAACTTGTGAATAATTTAAACTTGTTAAATTGCATGATTAGAATTCTAGATAAAACGGAAGTTGATATTTAGATTTCTAATTCATAGGGTTTAGTTTACCAAAAGTTAACTAAACTATGCTTGTTGTTTGAGTTCGAGAACGGTTTAGTTTACCGAAAGTTGATTTATGTTTTCCTGAGAATACCCATGGCCTAGCGTTTTTATTCATCTGTGAAACTTAATTTACATTATGTTATTTACATTTCTGAAATTGAAACAATCAAAACAAACTCCTGTCGTTCTAGCTTGACTTTTCTCTCGAAGATTTATAGTGTAACCTTGGTCTCTGAGGAATTTGATCCCTATATACTACTGCGCACTCCCGTGCACTTGCGGTTGGTTTTAGTGGTTAAAACCTGAGTACATCACTGACATCCACTTATGCGGCTATGTTTGTCGGTATGAGAGATGATCCGTCAACTTCTACCTCCGGTATTGCATCCGCACTGGAGTTTATCCCTGAAAGGCAGTCTCAACAAAGACCACATGTGCTCATCCGCATATAAAATAGAAATCGAAGATTATTCATATAAAATAGAAACCAAAGGTTATTCATATAAAGAAGTTACAATATCAATCATGTGCTCATCCGCATATAAAATAGAAACCGGAGGTTATTCATGTGCTCATCCGCATATAAAATAGAAACCGCAGGTTATTCATATAAAGAAGTTCTAGACCTCCACTTCGACCAACCAGGTCAACAGTACAAACATGGCCATATCCAAAAGAAACTTGCACATTGATATGCTCAAATTACCCTAGAGCAACTCTCTCAAATAAGAAATCGATTGCAGTACTTAGGGATCAAATCCACATGGAGCATGGATCAAACAATAGACTATATATAAAGATTAAGCTATGCATGCAATATTAAAAGCAGTAATTAAATCAATAAAATCGATTGTGAGATATATGAGAAATGCATCAGACTTGGGGTTTCATGAAGGCAATCAGAGCTTAAATCTATAGAAGTTTAGGGTGTGATAAAAACCGTCTTAAAACTCATGAATTTAATTATTAATATATTTAGCTCACGCTGCGAGTCTTATCAAATGTCTAAATCCTAAAGTTCCAACTCTCATATGCGAATTAGGGAGAGTGTCGATCGTCACTCTTTGTGTGTCGTTCGATACCACTTTCAGACAAGCATTAACATTCAATTTGATTTGTTAACAAGAAAAAGGAGACATCAACAACGAGAAATAGCTTAGGCGTCTAAGTCTATTTCATCGTAGAAGGTTTTTGTATTCTCTAACTAAGCTGTATTTGATTCTTTGAAACCAGGCTATCTAGCATCACTGATTTGTTGATTGCTAGTGTCTTGTTGATCTAATGGATTTTGGGCACAAGAGTTCTCCCACGAGACATACCGGTTATGGCCGGGAACTCGTTCAAGTTGATTGTGTCTTTACTTTCAAGCATTAGTTCTAAGTCAAAGATAACTTGAATCCTAAAGGTGGCATTTCGTAGCAAAAAGTGTAGCAAATTTCGTAGCAAATCGTGGCAGAACCGTGGCAACTTTTTCTCTATATAACCGAACGCATCAGAGTTCATTCACATTGCAACTACTATAACAAAATCAAACGTAAGATCATACGATTTTTCCCAAAAAAAAAAAAATTCAATGTCTTTTTATTTTCAAAATCGAGAGTGGATGGATCGACACATTGATCCAGTTGATAATAATGTTTCAAGAGAGTTTAGCGAAGGTGTTGAAGTTTTTATCGCCTTTGCCTCGAGTCAAAATTCTTTCATTGAGCGACAAACCATGTTATGTCCTTGTGTAAGTTGTGGAAACCGAAAGCAACGTGATGCAAGAACCGTATCTCGCCATCTTTACCGAGTCGGCTTCAAAAGTAATTATTATGTATGATCAAGCCATGGAGAAAGCTACTATGACGTTGGAGAATCATCGACGGGTGGTCAATTTATGGGACATGAAGCAAGGTATGAAGAAGATGGCCCATATGAACATTCCTGGAGCAGAGTTTGGATCAACTGAAATACCAGAGAATTTGATGGAAGAACCCAATGAAGAGCAATATGAAGAAAGAGTGTTTGAAGCTTTTGAAGCCGCCAATGAACCACTATATGATGGATGTGTTGAAGGTATTTCTCAACTATACTTGGCATCTCGTTTAATGAAAGTAAAAACTGATCATAATTTGGCAGAGACATGTATGGATGAGATATCACAAACTTTTAGAGATGTTTTGCCACAACCAAATAAGCTCCTAGGTCATATTATGAGATGAAAAAGCTGACGAAGTCGCTTGGTCTCCCTATTGTCAAAATTGATATTTGTGAAGATAATTGCATGTTATTTTGGAAAGAAGATCGTGAGTTGTTGGTGTGTCGGTTTTGTAGGAAAGATAGATATCACCAGAACCATGGAAAGGGGAAAAGGCGTCCAAAGCAGAGAATGTTCTATTTGCCTATTACAGAGAGGTTGAAGCGTCTGTACCAACAAGAGGCTACTGCATCACAAATGCGATGGCACGCAGAACATGCGTCGACAGTGACTCCGAGGCGGCGAGCAAGGTTGATGGCGTCATGGTGTTGGCTTCTCTTGTTTGATCAACACATGATCACGAGAAGAACCAAAACAAAGAATCAAAGTCACGCATGGAAGGGGATAAGAGGAGAAGAAGAGGAGAAGGAAATTAAAGGAGGCGGCTGACTTCTCTTCCAAGACGAGGACAATGCAAGACTTTATATAATTAGGTAATCATACATTCTTGGTTCAAAGAAAATTAATTAAGAGAAAAGGAAACCAACACTCGGTTAAGAGAAATGGGATACTTTGGTTTAGAAACAATTACAATTAATAAAACCAAAGCTGTTAAGAAAAAAGATCGGGTTACGGTCGTTACAAGGAGGTTGAAGTCTTAAGGATTCAAAATTTTAATATGTGAAAAAAGAGAATCGGAGATGGTGCATTAGGAAGAGGGAGGGCTTGAGAGCCTTTCTTTGTAGGCCACAAACATCTTTTAGAATAATGAAATCAAAATATGTTTAATTGTGTTTCCATGTCTTTCAGTTTTAGAATAATGAAGTCAAAATATGATAGTGGAGCTAAGAAGTGGAACAAGAAAAAAGAAAGAAGAAGAATTGACAAAATATTTATCAGGTTCAATGTTGAGGTATTTCAAAAAAACAAAATCTTCTAATACTGATCAAAATAGTGGAATTGATAAGACTGTTAGAATAGAAGATGAACATTGTGAAACTTCTAAAAAGGAGAAGAACATGGAATTAAAGTGAAGTGTGTAAGCAAAGAGAAAGAAGAAAATGTACTATGTCGAGAAAGATGATGAGGATGATAATCAAAATGCAAATGTTTTCAAAGAACATGATTTTTTTGTTGATGTTTCGGATCCTGCAAACTGGGGAAAAATTGACAACAAGGGATTTTTTGGTTAGTAAAGGTTTTCTAGTAAGACCATCTATTGATTATACATTTTGTAAAAAAAACACTTGTAGACACTTCTCTTATAAACATTACAAAAGACGTATGAAGAATGGGGATACACAAGATCGACAATGGCTAGTTTATTCAAAAAAAACCAGAGAAATTTTATTGTTTTTGCTATAAATTGTTTGGAGTGTACAAGTATACTACTCAATTGGCTAACACATGATTCAAGGATTGGAACAATGTTATGTTAAGGCTTGGCTAACATGAAAGTTGTCATTGTCACATCAAGTGCATGAGCTATTGGATAGAATTGGACATAATTAGAGTTGTGATAGCAAAAAATCTAACAATCAACAAGCATGTCCAAGAAGAGATTAAGAAAGAGAAAAAGCATTGGATATAAGTTTTACTGAGGTTGTTTTCACCAGTGAATACTATGGCTAAATGAAATATAGCATTTTACAAGCAATGACAAGATTGGTCAGTATAATAATGGAAAATTTCTTTGCTTTATTGAAATGCTTGAAGACACTGGTCCAGTTATCCAAGAACACATCATGTGAATTAAAGGAAGAGAAACTCATTATCACTATCTCAGCCATAAAATTCAGAATGAAATAATATCAATGTTGGGATTTGAGATGAAGCTAATGATCATTAGAAAATTCTAGAGGCTAAGACCATCATTATCCACGGTCTCTTAATCAGGATTATTAGCTTCGGATAAGAGATATAAGAGCCGTCTCTTAGCCAAAAAGTAAAAAAATGTCAAATCATGAGTTAAGAACCCCGGTCAAGAGATAGGAGATAATGATGCCCTAAATATTTCTCTGCCATACTTGAATGTACTCTAAATATTAGTCACAAAAAGTAAATGTTTCTATTATTTGATGTGTGGATGTCTCAGTAGATTCAGCTCAAGTTGAAGAATATTTTATTCACTTTTTGGAAATTAGTAATAAATCAGGGAAATAATTGTTTGATTTATTTTGTGATACATTGATTGATCTTATTTCGGACACCGATAATGTGCAGGGCCGGCTTAACCCAATTAAAGGCTTTAGGGCAATAAAATATATTTATTTAATATTTTGAAAATAATTCAGTAATATTTTATATATTTTGTGATGTAAATATAACTATTATACATATAAAATATTTTTGAACCCTTTTCAATTTTATTTATTATTTTTTTTATTTTTTCTATGTAAAATTATATATTTATAAAAAATTAGACTTCTTAACTTATAATATACAAGGGGACACATGCTTGGACCTGGGACAATCACACCGCTTGTCCCCCAACGGAGTGAAGGGACACAAAACTACCACAATGGCTCAAATATGAAAGGGAAAAACAAGAGAGTGTAAAAAAATTGATTGATATTAATCCAAGAGTTATGGGCAATTCTCTTAAATAATCCATTTTTAAGTTTTTATCACAAAAATAGTACTAAAAATGACCAAATAGTCTCTTTTCGTTTTTAAAATTTAAATTTATTTTTTTATTTTATGAAATTTGAAACCCTAACCCCCAAACCCAACTCTTTAACTCTAAACTCTAAGTCTAGATTATTTAACTCTAGGAGTATAAGTATTTATTTAGCTCTTTAATAAAATATTTTGGTTATTTTTTCTTCTTAAAAACTATTTTGTGATTAAAACTTTTTAAGAATATTCTAGGATATTTCTCAAGAGTTATTTACACACCATGTGGTTGTTATAAACTAAATTTGACATTTTCGATACGGTTAAGTTGTCTGTAAAAATGATTGATTTCTTTAGGATCATCCAACATTTATATTATTTATTTTCGTTTTTATAGTTAGGTGATATAGATATATATATAGAGAATAATGATAAAAAGTTAATTTTTTCAGATATTCTTTGGGAATGTCACATACTTTAAAGCATATTATATATTAATACGCACACCCACACTGATATGGTTCTTACATTTTTATACATTAATATTTCTTAATAATTAGTGTTATATATTTTAGATGTGTCGTAATATAACTAATTGTATTCAAAAGACTTTAATTGACCAAATAGGGTAATATAATTATTTTTGGTATAAATATTCGAACCCGTTTCAGATACATTTGTTATTTAGATATTTTTAGGTTCATATATATCAGAACCAAATTCATCCAGACCTAGAAGGATCCAGCTTAAAACCAACAGATAAATTTATAATATTCAAACGGGGTCTAATTTCAAAACAAAAAAAATAATAGCCGAACGGAACACCCGTACATAAATGAATAGACAATGTTCATGCCTAACTGATTTTATAAACTAATAAAAGTGACTATTTCTATGTGTTTAGCTAAATTAAGTGAAATAGAGAGAAAAAAATTTTATTTAGTAAAATATTAGATGGAGTAAAAAACTAAGTGACAATAAATGTAATATATTTATATTTTGATTTTAGTTATTATTTATTCACAAAAATATGTCTTTGAATTATGTTTTTGGCTACGTAATTTTCCACCAATTGAAACTAAAATAAAAAAAATTTAGTAAAACAAAATAAAATGAACGTTTAACCATATACAAAACCCAGCTATTTTACATTCTTGATTTTATAATTGACAGAAAGTTAATATTGATTAACTAATAAATAAAAATTTGCACTATTATTATTACGATAATATAATTAATGATGTGAAATATTGTTATGGTAATATAATTAATGAAATTGTTAAACTGGGTGAAATATGGAAACACAATTAATGTAATATTGTTATCCATATTTCCAAGCAATTGTCATTTATATCACTATTTATTTTTCTAAACAGTACCAAAATGTACTTCAGTTTTAATAATATAGATGTTTTGGTAAGATATATTCTGGTAGAAATATGTTATTTCACCTTTAGTAGAAATACATTTTCAACTCTATCTTTCTGTCTTTCCTACTAAATGAGGGTTTTCCAAAGAAATATTATTAATACAAGATCACTACTAATATTTGCCCTTGCTTTACCTTGAAATATTACTAATATTGCCATTAGATTACTTCTTCTCTTTTTATGAACATTCAATTTTTCAGGATTTAACTCTGCATAAAACCAGCCAAAAATTTGTAAACAGATGAGTCTAAGTTTAATATCGGGAAGAAATTGTGTTTATGTTACACTACGATGAGGGTCAACAAAAATGGTTGGATTATTGATTCAAAACCGTGGACAAAGCAACCGATTCCATGAAGGTGGAGCTCTAGGCAGTGACAGTCAGTGACAATTCCATCAAACTCAGCCAACAAATCAAATTTATCAAAATCATTCAAGTTTTAGTGTGCTAAAATTTTTAAAACTGGATAATAAATAACAAATCTTCAATTTTGATGCATAAATGAAAAGGAAACAACAAAAAAGTAGATCGATTACGTTAAAATGGTATGCGGCGCTGGAGAAAAAAATTGCAAAAAGATAGAAACCCTTAAAGAAGAAGATAAAATATTTACATGTTTGCCATTAATCAGAAAAAAATAATGAAAAACGAAAAAGAATATATGAGGATTCAAACCCATGACATCTTTGTTTCAAGCTACATCTATTATCCAAAAATTAAGAAACATTTAAAATTAATTCTTCATTAATCCTTAATTAGTTTCTGATTTTATATTAATTCACTAGGTCCAAGCTAACTACACAACTCGCATATAATAATTTAAGACCCGTTCGAATATAACATAACTCAGTACATATCGGGTTCAACATCATTTTTTGGATATAACAATTTAAGATCCATTTAAGTATATACGTCGAGTCTAACAGGTTCATGATATATTAATTGATTACATTTAAGTATATTAATTGATTACATTAATAACTCAAAATGCTAATAAATACAAGAAATTATATCACAATTTTATTCAAACCTTATCACATGTTTTGAACTCTATCGCCTATGTATTAAAACTATTTTCATTAGAACATAAAACATATACTACTAGTATTGAGCCCATGCTATGCATGGGAATATTTTTGATTACAAATTAAATCATATTTTAATTATATATAACTAAAATAATATGTATTATTTAATTTTAATTTATCAAAAGGATATGCACGTATATAAGAAAATATTAGCACACTTTTTAATTAACCATAAATATACTATATAAAATAAAGTTAGATTTGTTTAAATATTTTACATTAAATAAGTTTTTTTGATATAAATATTAATTTAAAACTTTTTTGTTTTATCTATTTATGTTTTTTCTTGCTTTCAATATTTCTTATAATTTTTTATCTGCAATCTATGTTCTTTGGCTGAATTACATTAAATATTTTTTATTCTTTTTTTTCTTCTTCTTTTAGCTTTTATTTCTGATAAATATTTTCTACATACTAAAATATTTTCAAAAACTCAATAATACAAAGATCGATGCTTAGTTTTTTTCTAGTTAACTCAGATTTTACATCATAAGTTTTATATGAACTTCTTATGAAACTTAGTGAGAAAGCCGGCATAGAAAAATAATTCATGCAATGAATGATAAGAGTCTCAAATTGATTCAGAAAAAGAAAAAAAGATATGAAGAAACCAGTCAGAACTAATACCCGTTTGTACAAAAAATTGTTGTTGAAATGATTAAGTTTAATGCAAAAAGAGACGATTTTAAATTTTATTCAGTTACCCCTAAACCGTTTATGTAAGAAGTGGGGATCATGGCTTTGATTAAGGAACATATGCATCTTTATTTTTTCATCGAAAGAATGATGATGCATTTTAATTTTGTTTTTATTGTTTTATAGACTTTTCCACGTGTCAGTATTTGATTTGTTAGGCGACTTGCGCTTTAGTATATAAGGGATTTCTTTATTTTCA
Source organism: Sinapis alba (assembly GCA_012274485.2). Classification (NCBI taxonomy): domain Eukaryota; kingdom Viridiplantae; phylum Streptophyta; class Magnoliopsida; order Brassicales; family Brassicaceae; genus Sinapis; species Sinapis alba. The sequence continues at coordinate 520,390 of MU106082.1, read as the reverse complement.
TTGTTATAATTGCTCAGACATCTTTGTTTATAAGTGACTATAAAAATTTGGTAACACTATATAATGAAACTTTTTAAAAGAATGTATAGATATTGATCGGAAAGTGAAAAAATAATATCACATTTCTATAAAAATTATAAACACATAAAAATTACCAACCTCATCAGGTTACATCTTCATCTAGACAGTTGAGATGAGTGTAATTGCCTTTATCATCCGATTTTTTGAAGTTTTATTTGTTGCCTTATGGTTATCATCATTTTTTCTCTTCCTGTGCTGCGGTGCGTGTCAGGTTTCTTAAGAGTCTTCTTGTACATGTGTATTAAGGCGAGTCTTTCTTCCTCCTGATATATCACCAAATAAGCATATTACAGCAAACTGAATATTGATTTAGTTCATTTTCAAAATGTTATTGGCTTGTTTATTACATTTGTTCTTCACGATGCTATGTAGCTTTTGACTATAAATATAAAAGCAAAAGCAAAAAAGCTTTAAGTAGATTAGAAGAGGAAAATGTTTATGAAAAAAGAAAGTGAACATGAAGCAAATTGTGGTTTGAGCAATAAGACTTTAGGCGTTTCTAGAGTTACTAACCTGGACTTTAATGTTCATATGCCAATTTTTGGAGTACGCTCCGCTTAGCCGTCCACAACAAATTTGTGTTTTCCTCTTGTCTTTGAGATGTTTTTTTTTTGAAGACTATTGTTCAGCCACTGTTTAACCAGAAACTACGTTGATGTGGATCTATAATTTACATTGTGGACTCAACATTGTGGATACGATTGTTTGATCTATCTGGTTTTTTTTCATAATTTTTTGGAGAGAGTTAAGAGCAGTTACAAACAAAGAATTATGAATTTATAATTTCTGAAATCAAAGTAGAGATGAATTTAAGCTGATGGTATCGTCAGTTAAATCTTATCTAGAGAAAAAGAGTAACTGATCCAAAAATATTGAGATCATGGGGGTTGTGGAATTGCAATCAGATATTTTTTTTATATAGAAAAATAGGAATTAGGTAAGTGATACGTAACTGTTTTTTGCCTTTTAATTTTTTTGTATTTAATGTTTTAAAAATGGTTAAACTTTTCCACATGTCAATTTTTGATTCGCTAGGCGACTTGCGCTTTAGTATATAAAGGATTTTGCACAAAATAATACTCCTTCCGTTATGAATTATTTGTCGTTCTAGGCTTAATTTTTTGCCACAAATTAAGTGTCGTTCTCGCTTTTCAATGCAAAATTTATTAATAAGATTCTTTAATTTATTTTTCTATTGGTTGAAATATGGTTAGGTGTATAGGTAATTGTGTTTTTGTTTGAGAAATATACAAAATTATATGTTTTTTTAATATGTGCGCATAAACTTAGAACGACAAATAATTCGAAACAGAGGGAATACTTATTATATAACATTTAAATGTAAATATATAATAAAAAAAAAATTTATATTAAATAAATTTGGTTTGATCTGAAAATAAATCCATGTTTTTAAAGTACATGTCAAAATCTAAATCGAATTAAATATAAAAGTGGTCCATTTTCGTGATAACAAACTCTTAGGTGACCATCTTCGTAACTTAAATCTATGTGGACTGCCCCCAAGGTTGGAGAAAATAAAATAAAATGAAAAACCGTGTCTGTTTTTTCTTTATGTGAATCCCCAATAAAACCTAAAACCCACGATTGAATATTATCATCTTCATACTTTACATACCTTCTTCTCCGACGCTAATTCATTAAACCGGATTCTTTCGATCGGCTTCCCTGTCTCTAACCATGAGCGCAATCCATCTACTCCGCCAGTTCTCCAGGAAGCCTCCTTCTCGGCTTCGCAGAAACCTCTTGCCCTCCACCTTTTCCAAGGCTTTATCTCCAGATTTGGCGCCAACCACCTTAATTCGTCCCTTCTCGAACCATCCTACCATATTCAACAACACCCACAGGTTGATTCCTTCACAGTCGAATCTCGTACCAAATTTGGTTTCCGAGAAGACGAAGAGTATCAGCGTTTCTTCATTGAGAGAATTTTCAACATCAGTAGCGGAAACCAATACCAGCGACAAGACTTTCGAGGGAGTTGTTGGTTTTAATCCGAATCCACTGGTCATCGAAAGGATACACAAAGACGAAGAAGAAACCATAGGCGAATCAGTTTTTGGAGGAGAGATCGGCAACGAGATTGAGAAATCTGAAGAAACTCTAGTTAGGGAAGAGAGTGAGGCTGAGAAGGAAGCGTGGAGGATTCTGGAAGACGCCGTCGTTAGGTACTGTGGTTCGCCGGTGGGGACGGTGGCGGCCAACGATCCCGGAGATAAGTTGCCTTTGAATTATGATCAAGTTTTCATAAGAGACTTTGTGCCTTCTGCTTTGGCTTTTTTGCTTAAAGGACAAGGAGAGATTGTCAGAAACTTTCTCCTCCACACATTACAGCTTCAGGTATTTGCAATATCTCTCATTTCGAATGAATATTTGATTATACTATAACTAATATGTGGTTTAGCTTCTGTAAATTCAAATGATTTTGTCTCATTGATTGATGTATACACGATCTGAATTTATACTTGTCACTTATGCTTTCTGGTTTGATCTTTGTTTTTGATTATATCTGCATTATGGTCTGTTATTGATCCCATTTTTTTAGAAAATGCCAAGTTGGTTTCGGGTAGATTGTGAATAATTACTTACGGGTATGTGGTGTTGATTATGGTTTCTTCTTATAAGAGCTGGGAGAAAACCGTAGACTGTTACAGTCCTGGACAAGGCTTAATGCCTGCAAGTTTCAAAGTCAGAACCGTGGCACTTGATGAGAACACTACCGAAGAGGTTCTCGATCCGGATTTCGGTGAATCTGCTATTGGTCGTGTTGCTCCTGTGGATTCTGGTTAGTAGACTCTCTTTGGTTATGTATTCAAGCAGATACGATTGACTCTTCTTTGAGAGTGTCAATGTGAATTTACTGATTGTTTCTTGCATCCTTTATAGGTTTGTGGTGGATTATTCTCTTAAGAGCATATGGGAAGTTAACAGGAGATTTCTCATTACAAGAGAGGATTGATGTCCAGACAGGGATAAAGCTCATCATGAACTTGTGTCTAGCGGATGGATTTGATATGTTTCCAACACTTCTTGTCACCGATGGTTCTTGTATGATTGATCGTCGAATGGGTATCCATGGCCATCCCCTCGAAATCCAAGTACATTCAGGACTAATTCTTTTGTCTTATTGTCTCCTTAAAAGCGTTGTTTGTGAGACCTAACTTTGATGCGTTGCAGTCGTTATTCTACTCAGCACTCAGATGCTCCCGTGAGATGCTTTCTGTCAACGACAGCTCCAACAATCTTGTAAGAGCCATTAACAACAGATTAAGTGCTTTGTCCTTCCATATAAGAGAATACTACTGGGTGGACATAAAGAAGATCAATGAGATATATCGTTACAAGACAGAAGAGTATTCAACTGATGCTACTAACAAATTCAACATCTATCCTGAGCAAATTCCTCCATGGCTCATGGACTGGATTCCCGAGCAAGGTGGGTATCTCCTCGGGAATCTACAGCCTGCACACATGGATTTCAGATTCTTCACCCTTGGGAACTTTTGGTCTGTTGTTTCCTCCTTGAGTACACCGAAGCAGAACGAAGCTATATTGAACTTAATTGAAGCTAAATGGGACGACATTATCGGGCATATGCCTCTTAAGATTTGTTACCCTGCGTTGGAGTATGATGATTGGCGTATAATCACAGGAAGCGATCCAAAGAATACGTGAGTTTCGCTTACACTTTACTTTCTCCTCTGTGCAATCCCTTTATCCGATGCTTGTAGACAATATTATCCTTTAACTTTCTGTTGAACCAACTCTTAAAACACTTATTTAACTTTGCAGGCCTTGGTCGTATCACAACAGTGGATCCTGGCCAACACTTCTTTGGCAGGTACGCATATACTTGTTGGAAATTAGAGTAGTAACAACTCCAAGGAGTGTTATCATTTATAATATGGTTTATATGTTTTCATAACAGTTCACATTAGCATGTATGAAGATGGGTAGACCAGAGCTAGCTGAGAAAGCTCTTGCATTGGCTGAGAAGAGACTTATGGCAGATCGTTGGCCCGAGTATTACGACACCAGATCTGGCAAATTCATTGGAAAGCAGTCTCGGCTTTACCAGACATGGACAGTCGCTGGATTCTTGACTTCTAAACTCCTCTTGGCCAATCCTGAGATGGCGTCCAAGTTATTTTGGGAAGAAGATTACGAACTTCTGGATATATGTGTCTGTGGTCTCAGCAAAACTGGTCGCAAAAAATGCTCTCGAGTCGCTGCCAAGACTCAGATTCTTGTCCGATGAGTGCAAAACAGTCTCTTTTATTTGCTTCTCTCAACATTTCAATCGCCATTAGCTTCTTTCGGCTAAGTTATTACAGTAATTTTATATTTACCGAAACATGACTGTCACATATAATATTGATTATCAATCTGTTTGTATATATATAAAAAAACTCGATACAAATTAATATTGTTAGAACTGTAATATTTATTAATTTATATAGTTATTAATCTAAAAAATACTCTCTCGTTTTTAATAAATCTCACATCTATACTATTATTTAAGAAGTGAATTTGATGAGTTGTCAAGCTCTCCATAATTTTAGGTTTAATCATATTTTATGCTTAATTATTAATTTTAATAAACTATTTTCTTGATTGAGTTTATAATTATCTTAAAAATAATTAATATTAATCTTATCATTATAAATAATATATAAATAATTTTAATAATTTATCTGATAATTACCATTATTTTGAGAATAATTAAAATTAAAAAAATTCTAACGATAATATCATCTTTAAATTTATATTATTTATTTTAGTAATATTAATATTATATATGTTATTATTATATTAGGTTTAGTAATATTAAACCGGCTTTATGTTAGTATATATATCATACAAGATATAATGATTCATCTATCTTTTAAAATAATTTTTTAGGACAATCAAAATCACTTATTGTGATAATTTCTGAAAAAGTTGACAAATAATTCAAAAATATTTATAATATTATTTACAAAGTGATATTTTCTCTCTCACAATAAAGATTAAAACATTTGAATATTTATTACCTTTATAAATAATTATATTAGATTTCAAAATATATAATCATCATTATCTAAAAAAATATATTATGTTATCCAAAATTTTTTTACATCATAATATTTTTAGAAAAATATAAATCCATGCATATATAGTTTTATGTATATATGAATGTTTTCAATTTTATTTTATATAATAAAAATATTTTATTAAAATAAAAATTTATAGCATAAAAAAGTTTTAATATTTAATTATATGAATTATTTAATATTTATCGTATAGATTTGAGAAAAAAATTTATTGATTTGTCATACTCTCCATAATTTTAGGTTAGTCATATTTTATGCTCAATTATTAATCTTAATAAATAATCTTAGTGATTTAGTTGATAAGTTATCATAATCTTGAGAATAATTAAAAAATGCTAACGAAAAAATCATAAATAAATTTATATTAAACTTATTTTAATACTATTGAAATATTATAAATATGTTAATATTATATTTGGTTTAGTAACATTAAACCGGTTTATTTTAATATATATTACATAAGATAGAATGAATTATCTATCTTGTAAGATAATAATGTTAGGATAATCAAAAGCACTCATTGTGATAATTTTTGAAAAATTTGGCAAAGAATTCAAAAATATTTATAATATTGTTTGCTAAGTGAATTTTTCCATGAAAGCGTTAAAAATCTTTATTACCTTTAATAAATAATTAGATTAATTTTGTTAATATATTACCCATATATTAAAAATGAATTTTTTTAATTTGATAATCATCATTATCTAAATATTTTTATTATATTATCCAAAAATATGTTATATCATAATATTTTAAAAATAAATATAAATCCATATATATAGTTTTATGTATATAGATATTTTCAAGTTAATTTTACGTAATAAAAGATATTTTATTAAAATAAAACATGTTTATCATATAGAGTTGTTTTGATATTTATTAATTATTAAATATTTCAAAAATATGAAATAACTTATTTTAATGATTTTGAATTGATAATATACCTATTTACAAAATTTTGTAAAATTATTAAGCCCGCAAGTGCGGGCAAAACACCTAGTTCATATTATTCACAGAGATAAAAAAATTGCAAAATTAAACTAATATATTTTTATTTAATGTATAATTAATTAAATGAGAATGATTTAAATAAAAATGTATTGGTTATTTAAAATGGTAAAATTAAATTTACTTTAAAAAATTACATTAAAATTGTAAAATGACACTTATTTTGAAACAAAATAAAAAAAAAAACTAATATAAAACTTATTATGAAACAGATGGAGTATATATATATATATATTATTTTCATGATTTTATATATTTATTAAAATGTAAATTTGAAACTTTTCTCTCTAAATATGGAAGTTGGTCTACATGTATATATCTATTCTATTAATTTAGAATCTTATTTTTTTATCTACTGATAAAAGATTGTTATTTAAGTTTAAATGTTCCAACAAAATATATATTTTATAAGTACTAATTATGGGTTATAATCATTGGCAGAGCTATCCTTGTGAAAGGGGGTCATATGACCTATGTGTTTTTTTCAAATTACTTGAATAACAATTATTTTTGCACATTTAAATTGTCTAAAACACAAAAAATAACAAAATTTTATCTGGAAAAAAATACTCCTCTTGAACTAATCCTAAAACAATAAAATAAATATCTTAAAATAGATATATTACTTTTATATATAAATCACCTAGAGCAGCCCAAGAGATTTCATCAAACCTATTGATCTTGTTACAAATTCTCAGTCATAATCAAAACAACAAATTTTAAACGCTTTAACAAATTTTGCAATCATGGCGGGGCAAGTTTTTGCTAAAAGATGCAGAGTTCTCATGATGATCATGTTTTTTTGGTATTTATGGAAAATGTATCTAACGCAAACACTGCAATTTGTCTCAAAAATTGCCAAGAACAATGCATGAACGAGACCAAAGATGCGCCTCATGATGTATGCGAAAATGCTTGCAAGAAATTGTGTAATGAGCTTCAGTTTAGTCAAGAACAATATCTCGTTCCTCAAACTAAATACAGATATATCCGTGTAGAAAGGTTAACTGGGGATGCTCTTAATTCATTTCCTTGCTGAAACAAAAGTATCATTATAACAGTATTGTTTCGTATACAACTATGGATTTCTTATTATCGCATTTGATATCATCTATAACAAAGCCTTTGTCTATGTTCGTATGCAATTAAGATCTATTATTTGCTTATTTTGATATTTTAGAAAATATTTATTTCTTATACTTGCATCAATTATCATCACATGTATTTATAATGTGTGTTAACTTATTTAGCTCTTCATGAATCCCGTATATGCTAAAACACAAGTCACATACCCAATTAAAATTTGACACTTGGCAAAACTATTCAAAATAAAAATAAAAATCATTTTTTTTTCTTATTAATCTGCAACCTAAATCTTCCATTGTTTCTAAATTTTCTTAAAAAGCTCACGTTAACTTATATATTTCTAAACTTTTTATTCATATCCTATATAAATTAATCTACTTTCTTCTATATATTGTATCTCTAACAAAGCATCGTGTCTTCAAAAGCATTACTGAATTGTGTCTACAACACATCATCAAAATGAAAAGTAAGGTTTCATGCAACGATAATATAAGTTCAAGTTTTTATGTACAATTAAGCATATTCATGTGCATCCACAATCAATAATACATTTACTACGGCTTATTAATATAAATTTAGATGACAATTTCTACACATTTATGTCAATTATATTTTAAAAAGATCATTTTATATATTTTTTATAAATTAATTTAACAGTAAAAAAGACAAATATGAATAACTACCCACGTTTTTATCATACAAATTAATCTCCTCATTTTTCTTAACTTACTCCATGAAAGCTAATTATTTATATATTATTCCCTTTTTCGCACCATTGTTTCTTCTTTTTTCACCATGTCAATTCTGAAACGCTTTGGTGCAGATTTATGTTTTCTATCAATTTTTAAAAAATAATTCTGCTCTTCTTTTTTAATACATAATTTTTTCACTTTCTGCAAAAGATAGGTTAAAGATGACAGTGGAGTACGCTCCTATTTTCCAGTTCAATTCATCTAAACATGATTGGAAAATTAGATTGCAGTCTCTGGGATTCGGGATTACTATCCCAAATATAAACTCAAACTTGATGTCGTGATGAAATCTATCATGTGGATAAAAAAGTACACACATTTTGTTTAAAAGGTACACATTTTAAGTTCAGAAAACTAATACACGTTCATAACTACTCTTTTTGTATAATTCACATTGAAGATGCCAATTAAATTTGCTCCATTTGATTCTCCAAAAAAATAAATAGAAATCAAAGCATTGTCAAAAACCGTTGGGTTAATAATAAGCTTTTAGGACTCTATTATATAAATGATTTTTAAGGTAGATTACTATTTTTTTTCTTTAACAAACATAAAAAGATTGCTTAATTTTAAATCTGTTTTTTCAGTGCCTTATTCTTAGTAAGACAAAATAAACAACGGATTTAAGCATTTTGATATTTTTTCCTTTGAGTTACTATGGAAAACTTATAATGTTTTGAGTTTTTTTCACTGAGAAGTTTTGGTTCTTATGTGTATTATAGGACAAAAGAAATATTATGTCATATTTTTACCACTGAAAAAGTTGAAAATGACATTGATAATTAGATTAAGATCAACTGTTAATCAAACTATTTTAGTTATTTATAATAAATGCTAAGCAAATTATCATTCTTCTGTGTTATATGTTGACTTGGTCATTTTACATGTTGGTTTTGTCAATTGATTGATATTTATGTTTTTTTGTTATCTAATGCTAAGATATAGGTGATTTTAAAAAATATATTTATTGTTTTTATTAGATTAGCAGATGAGATATAGTAACACTACAAAAGGCAAATAAGCTATTAAGCAGGATAAAAATTAGACTAACAAGAGCAAGATAAAAACCAAGCAAATAATGGGTAAATTGTGTAACTAATCATTTATTAAAGATATTTGAATTAGTTTTTAGATACTTTAGATACATGTATAGTTTTGTTGTTAAAGTCAATTATTTTGTTTTGTCAATATATAATTTCAAAGTAACGCTTAACTATAATTGACTCAGTACATGTAACTCTTAAATCTTGACTATATATTAATGTAACTGTTATTTTCTATTAAAAAGTATTTTATTTTATTTCGCAACATACTTAAAAATGAATTAGTCACCCGCGCTGTTGCATGGAAAAATATCTAGTAAATATATAAATCTATAGAAGACAACATAATATTTGTTTTGGAATTGTCTGATTTATGTTAATTGTAAACATAGGAAAGTGTACTCAGTCAATAAATTTGAGATTTTAAAGTAATTTTGTTAAATCATTTTACTATGTGGTAGTATTAGGATACCAAAATAAAACAATTATACTTGAACGATGTAGATGTTTGTCTATCTAGCAAACATTTTTATTTCTACTTTTTTTAAAAAACATTCATTTGATTAGAAAATAAGAATTACTCCACTATGGATAGTCGATTTCATACATAAATGAAGGACGGACTTTGTTAACTCATCAGCGAATCCATTCTCCAAACGAGAAATGAAATAAAAGGAGATAAAGTTTAAAAACTACTTAACACGCATTATTATTTCTACCATATCTTACATGTATGCATTCTTTACAGAAGAGATAAAAACTTTTGTCATTTATATTTTTATAAACATGTGATTATGCAAAAATTGATTTTATAGCTTTCTGTTTGAAATATGAATAACAATTGTCTTTTACACATTTAAGCTGTCTAAAACACAAGGAAATAACAATATTTTATCCGAAACAAAAAACAAAAAACAGTGCTTCTCTTAAACTAATCCTGAAACAATAAAATAAATATCTTGAAATAGATAGACTATTTTTACATATAAATCACCTAGAGTAGCCCAAAAGATTTCATCAAACCTATTGATCTTGTTACAAATTCTCAATCATAATCAAAACAACAAATCTAAACACCTTAACAAATTTTGCAATCATGGTGGGACAATTTTTGGCTAAAAGATGCAGTGTTCTCATGATGATCATGTTTTTCTTGGTATTATTTATGGGACACGTATCTAACGCAAACACTGCAATTTGTCTCAAAAATTGTCACGAACAATGCATGAACGAGACCAAAGATGCGCCTCATATTGTATGCGAAAATGCTTGCAAGAAATTGTGCAATGAGCTTCAGTTCAGTCAAGAACAATATTTCGTGCCTCAAACTGAATACAGATCTATCCCGTGTAGAATGCTTAACTGGGGATGCCCTTAACTCATTTCCTTGTTGAAACAAATGTATCATTTTAACAGTATTGTTTCGTATACAACTATGGGTTTCTTATTATCGCATTTGATATCTTCTATAACAAAATCTTTGTCTATGTTCGTATGCAATTAAGTTGTATTATTTGTTTATTTTGATATTTTGGAAAATATTTAGTTCTTCTACTTGCATCAATTGTCATCACATGTATTTATAATGTGTGTTAACTTATTTAGCTCTTCATGAATCTCGTATCTGCTAAAACACAAGTCACATACCCAATTAAAATTTAACACTTGGCAAAACTATTCCAAAAAAAAAAAAACAATTTTATTTTCTCCTATTAATCTGCAACCTAAATCTTCGATTGTTCCTAAATTTTCTTAAAAAACACACCTTAACTTATATATTTCTAAACTTTTTATTCATATCCTATATGAATTAATCTACTTTCTTCTATATATTGTATCTCTAACAAAGCATCGTGTCTTCAAAAGCATTACTGAATTGTGTCTACAACACATCATCAAAATGAAATAGTAAGTTTTCATGCAACAAGTATAAGTTCAAGTATTTATGTACAATTAAGGATATTAATATGCATCCATAATCAATATTACATTTACTACGACTTATTAATATTAATTTAGATGACAATTTCTACACATTTATGTCAATTATATTTTAAAAAGATCATTTTATATATTTGCTATAAATTAATTTAACAGTAAAAAAGACAAACATGAATAACTACCCACGTTTTTATCACACAAAATAATCTCCTAATTTTTCTCAACTTACCACCATCATGCATGATCAAGAGAAATTAGTTTACATATTTTAAAAATAATTTTAAATACTTTTTTCCATGAAATTTTATTAGTTTATATATTATTCCCTTTCTTTTCTCACCATCGTTTCTTCTTTTTTTCACCATGTCAATTTTGAAACACTTTGGTGCAGATTTATGCGTTTTATCAATTTCCGTAAAATAATTCTTCTCTTCTTTTTTAATACATAATCTTTTTTTCTCTTTCTGCAAAAGTTAGGTTAAAGATGACACTGGAGTACACTCCTATTTACCAGCTTAATTCATCTAAACATGATTGGAAAATTAGACCGAGGTCTCTGGGACAAATATAAACTTAAAGTTGATGTCGTGATGAAAGCTATCATGTGGATAAAAAGGTACAAACATTTTGTTTAAAAGGTACACACTTTATATTCAGAAAACTAATACATGTTCATAACTACTCTTTTTGTATAATTCACATTGAAGATGCCAATTGAATTTCCTTTGTTTGTTTCTCCAAAAATATGAATAGAAATCAAAGCATTGTCAACAACCGTTGGGTTAATAATAAGCTTTTAGGACTCTATTATATAAATGATTTTTAAAGTAAATTACTATTTTTTTCTTTAACAAACATAAAAAGATTTTTTAATTTTAAATCTATTTTTCAGTGCCTTATTCTTAGGAAGACAAAATAAACAACAACTTGAGCTTTTTGATATTTTTTCTTTCAGTTACTATGGAAAACTTTCAATGTTTTGAGTCTTTTTTTACTGAGAAGTTTTGGTTCTTATGTGTATAATAGGGCAAAAGAAAGACTAGGTCATCTTTTTACCATTGGAGAAATTGAAAATGACATTGGTAATTAGATTAAGGTCAACTGTTAATCAAACTATTTTAGTTATTTATAATAAATGCTTAGCAAATTATCATTCTTCTGTGTTATATGTTGACTTGGTCATTTTTCATGTTGCTTTTGTTAATTGATTGATACTTATGTTTTTTTCTGTTATCTAATGCTAAGATATATGTGATTTTTAAAAATAAATTTATTTTTTTATTAGATTAGCAGATGAAATATAGTAGCCCTCCAAAAGCCAAATAAGGTTTTAAGAAGGAAAAAAATTAGACTAACAAGAGCAAGATAAAAACCAAACAAATAATGTGTAAGTTGTGTAAATAATCAGAAATTAAAGGTATTTGAATTAGTTTTTAGTTACTTTAGTTACATGTACAATTTTTCTGTTAAAGTCAATTATTTTATTTTGTCAATATATAATTCCAAAGTAACGCCTTACTATAATTGACTCAGTAGATGCAACTCTTAAATCTTGACTATATATATTAATGTAATTCTTTTTCTATTAAAAATATTTTATTTTATTTTGCAACATATATAGAAATGAATTAGCCACCCGCGCTGTTGCGCGGGCAAATATCCAGTTCCTGTTAAAATGGAGTATATATACCAATAGGTTGGTAATGACAATATTTTTCTACCTAAACAATCTGCATTTTTTTATCAACCAATCTGCACATTTATTACCTTTTTAAACTTGATTGATTGGTAAACACTTTCCTTTTCACTTTTCTCATCCATATAAATAGACTTGATCAGGATTTTACTAATCCAATTGCAGATGTTGTGTTAATGTGGACAAAATATGACAATTGACTCTTACCAATATGTGCAAAACTGTATGTCCTTGTATTTTGAATATGGGTATGTGTGTGATCTCAAGCATACTAAAACTTTTGTTTAATTTTTGTATTTCTTTTAAATAAGTTTCAAAAGCGAACTATTTTTCAGGTTCTGAAATATTTTTCACCAATTAAGAACAATCAATCAATAAAGTCATTTGAAACTGTTAGAAATTTTCATACATTCTGCGGTTCAATAAAAGCCTTAAATTCCACATGCAAGAATGTAAAAGTGGCTCTTGTATTTCTTATCTCCATCAAACCCTTGAACTTTTAGTGTATTGTACCAACTTTAAGTGAATAAACCCTTGTCCTTTCAGTATCTATCCATAAAACATCATCTTCAAAATTGTGTAATGTCATCCGTAATGAGAAAATTTTGTGTTACCATCCGTAGTAACTCCACTTAATCATGGAAAAACTTATGAACTTATAAAAAATTTAGTTAAACTGTGATTTTTTTTAGTTCTATAAAGAAAATGTGTGAAATAATTCTTTTATAGAATTGAATAAATTTGGAGAAGTGGTAAAAAGTTGTATAAAATTACAAATATTAATAATTAAATTAATTAAAAAATTCTATTCAATCATTTTTTTGTAGATTACAAGTTTGATTAACTTATTTAACTCCTAACGGTTTAACACTTAAGATTATTTTATAATTTTAGCTCAAACAACATACGTCAAATTACATAGAATTTTATGTATATTGAAAAATGTAAATTAATAACCAAATTAAATGAAATTTTACAAAATAAATAAGTTTTGTTTGACCATAACCCAAAAATATATACAGTTTATTGAAATTGTTACAATTCAATATATTTAAAACAAATAACCCAAGCCAATCATAATTTTATTCCCAAAAATAAATCTATAATTAATACTTCAGTTTTCTCTCTTAATATTAACCCAAAACTACATACATAAAATTATAAGGGATTTAATAAAAACATATTACCAACTGTAAAACAAATGACCAACTAAATGATTTTTTAAATAGATTTTTATCTAACTAAAATCAAAAATTTATGTTTCGGCTTAGTGAAATTGTTACAACTCATAATATTTTAAAAAGAATAACCAAGCCAATCAGAATTTTATGCCTAAAATCACATAACTAATGAAGATATCCATATAAAATTATTTCAAATAGTCTTCAACTTATCTCGTGCATATTAATTATAAATCATCTTAAAACTTTATGCAGGAGGATTGCAACGAGGCTGGTCTGTCTGCCCAGGATGTAATCTCTCGTGATCCTTCCTCAAACAATGATGCTTCCATGGTTGAAGGAAAAACTTCTATTGATCAGGATGCCGAAAATGTCGGTCTTCACTTGGTACCAGAGAAGCCTACCCAGATCAAACCTACTGAAGGTTCTCCGACTGCCGAGGACCCTACATGGAGACTACTGGTGCTGACACGACCATTCTTTCTGTGTCACCTTCGTCTGTTCCTCCTACAGTGTCTTCATCTCTGCCTTCTCCAGCGCCCCCGTCTGTACAGCTTGCAGCTCAGCTGCCTATTCATACAATGTCTACTCCTATTCTAGATCCACTCTGAATAAGAGAGATGAATGTGAAGATTTGTTTTATCAAGTCAAAGCAACCATGAGAGACATGCCAGTAGTATCCAAGCTGGTGAACCCTGAGGCGTACCTTCATGTGTCCAGTACCGGTTTTGCGGTACGTGCTTCCTAACGTCATTATCTTCTATTTTATTACTACTGCATTTAATTACCTTCTCTTCCTTGATACTATTTGTAGAATGATATCCATACCAATTATATGATGATGGGATATGAATCCTATTTAGCGGTGAAGGCGTCAGAATTGCAAAGGGCGATGGAGCGCACCTCAGCTGCCGAGGAAGAATTGGGGAGCTTAAGAGACTAGTTAAATTCTTTAGAGAGTACTGTTGATGGAGCAATCAGAGAGAGAGGCTCATCTCTTAGGGAGATTGAGGCGATGAAGCAACAACTAGAATCGACCATTGAAGATGCCGAGGAATAGCGGGCGAGGATCCGTCAACTGGAGAAGGATAAGGACTCGATCAGTCATATACTTCACTTTGAAATGAACCGTCTGAAGCTAGCCCGTCTAAAGCATGCATATCGAGTAGAGGGCGATATACGGATTAAGATAGTGCAAATCGACCTGTCTCTGCTGAGTCAGTTTCTGGTGCGAGGCGGTGCCTCGAGAAGCTTATCGCTAAAGGCGTGCAGATCCCCCATTCTGTGACAGAGAAACTCAAGGGAGACAAGGCTAAATTAAAAAAAAAAAAGAATATGATGAACTCGAGGTAACACCATTTTCAAGTATGATTTGGTGCTTTCTCCTACGCCAAGTTCAGGGAAAAAGCCGATCGATCAACGTCCTCTGGTTGCTAATCAGTTTGGCAGAAACGAGGCCACAATGACTCATATTGTAATTGCCATCAGTTTGGCACAAACGAGGCCACAATGACTCATATTGTAATTGCCCTGGGTTAGGTCATGAAACTTTGCATCAAGTCGATCCCATGCTTGGGATGGAAAGTACTTGAGGTTGAATACATATTCAAGTCCGCAATGTTCTCCACACGGACTGCCATGCGTTTTTCCAGTGCCAGCCACCAGTTGTGTGCATCCCCTTTCAGGAAGTGGACCGCTATGTCTTTCTTGTAGTCCAACGGACATAGAGTGGATTTGAAGTTCCTAATCAATCGATTTCTCCATTCATCCGACTCAATCGGATCAGTACTATCCTGGAAATACTTTGTTCCCATGCGAGATATGTGCTCCAGCACACTCAGAGAGTCCACCATTCTCATGTCTCTTACTGTTGGATCGATCTCAACCACTTCAGCCATTTCTCTAACTCGTCCATCGACTAAAGGTATAGTCGTAGGGATCTGAGTTTTCTGACCCACAGACGAGTTCATAAATGGTGTGAAGGATTCGGTCAGTGCCTCCATCTGAGTCATGACGATCTTCAGTGCGTCCAACACTTCGCCTATCGAAGGAGCTGCGGTCTGGTCCCTTCAACCCGCTGCTCCATTGTATGCTCCACCAGGCAGAGACAAGTGGTGTGGTGCATTAGACGATTTGCCTACTTCCACTTCATTCTGTTCTGGGCCACGGTTATTGGGATCATCAATCCGAGTTTCAACTAGGTTTCATAGAACCGTTGGCGTCTCCCATCATTATGTCCAATCACAGGTCCGATTGGTGTTGGGTTTAATGGATTGACTATATTTATCGCTGCTGGACTTGGTTCAGCCGATCCCTTGTCCTTGTTTTCCCTTGTACTTTTTCTTTTTCCAGCCTGAGGATAAAACATGTTAGCGAAACACTGTAACATATAAACATCTGAGACTAAGCAAACATTACTGTGAGACCCAACCCGTATGAGTGATGTTTCACATAACCCCACTATCCTAGAATCAAACATGCTCTGATACCAACTTAAAGCGACTCAACCCGAACATTAAGTCTGGTGAGGTTCCTATGGATCGACCATGACATAAGAAGGTCGATCAGTTCGCTTTAAGGCCTTATTCTTTAAATATTTAATTTGATCAATTCTGTGATTCATTGATTAGAGTCTATATGATCAAGTTAGATAGATAGGATAAACTGATTTATTTATTTATATAACAAGGATTCAATACAATTGTTGAGTTTGCATAATAAGCTATTACAATGTTCGATCCTAAACCAGTATATCACACCATCCATCTTCCTTGGCTTTGAATCTTCATGGCTAAGTCAGATCGTTCCCACGATCACCATCAGTTCTTAAAACCAACAACAAGATAGGCGATCTACCAATAATTTAATGAGTTAAGTTTCAGTGCATGCAAAAAATATTCGGATTCTTCCTAAGTCCAACCCGAATTCCCCACAATATTCCAGGTCTACATCAATAAGCCGGATGAATGAGTTAGCTTAAGTTTAAGGGTCTACACCAATCCGACTAACCACAAAACCGACCCAATCGCCCATACATCAATCAAGCCAAACGACTATGATATGCGATCTAACGTGTCCAACCCTTAAGCCATTGACCGCATGACCGGACCAGCTAAAATCCATGGTCCTTTACTTGATCCTAAGACCAGTTACTCTGTCGTTCATGCATAAGAAATAAGAAAATGATGAAGTAGAGAGAGAAGGATGTAACCATTTCACCAATCATCCAAGATTCCTCGTGTATCATCTGTAGCAAAACTATGAACGGGAGCTAGCAATCCGGACTGTATTCCTGTTTATGCATGTATCCCTGTGGGTTGTCTTCCCTATTGAATGAAGAGATTTTGTTCCCCAACTTGCTTGATTTACTTTCATTTTCTTTTCTTTTCTTTTCTTCCAAGTGGTTTCGTTTAGTATGAGATGGCTCCACACCTCGCGGTGCTTCCAGTCTTTCGCGACACTTCAGGTTTACTTCTTTTGTTAGGTCTCGACTTCTTCGCTATGATCTTCCCAGTAGTTCAATCTCCCTACTAACTAGATTTCTAAATTCTGGCGCAAGTGGCTGCAAAGACTAGAAAGCCAATGAAGAAAATAGTTCAAATGAAATCCTATCCCGTAATGGTTGTCAACGAGAGAAGGTTTCGCAACAAGATAGAAAGAAGAGTCTGATTCGGAGAAAGATTAAGATTGTCAATGATCTACGGATAGCTACCGACGTGAGAGGCTATCCACCTGTTGTGAATCTCTATCCCTGCGGTGTATGGATTCCTCTGTAAGTGCTGCTTCCTATCTGCCATTACCTGTATTCTATCGATAGGAATGGTTGTGGTATGAGTTAGTGTGTGTAGCTGCCTTGTTTCTGTGTATGCACAGCAGTGGGAAACTTGAACATTTCTATTGAATGAGCAAAACTATTAACGGGCATTTTCGGGGACTAGCCCGCTAAACCGGCAAAGCTTGAACATCCGTATCGTTAACTCCTTTTAAAAAGGAAGACAGAAGAGCTGGTAGGACGGGGTCCTGGAGTGCCTGTCAAGGGCTCTAGCGCATACCAGCCCTTTCCGCTGCTCCTACATCTGATGGAAAGGAAGGAAGTCCACTATGGTATGGAGGAAGTAGCTGAATAAACTGATAGAGCAGGCAGACCAAGGGGAATCTCCATAGAAACAGGTCCCTCTGATTTCGCACGTAGGAGATCAAGACACAATCGAAGCACTCATTGCTGACGTTTACCGCTTTCTAGGCCCAACGCATAAACTTTACTGGAGTCCGAGAAGATCAAGAAAAATGCATCCGGTGGTGGTGACCAGAGCACTTCTTCGGATAAGCGTGAACTAGCAGACCGATCACTAAGTGGGGATGGATTTGAAGAAAAAGAAAGACAAAGCTTCGTTCCAAAGTGTTCACTTCTTTTTCGCCAGGTTTCATTCGATTTCTTGTAGACTCCCTGGTTTGCTCATCCCCTTCGTCAGCTGTTTGATCGGGATACTATCACCTAGATTCCTAAACTTTGAATGGATGGCGGAGCGTAGGTGGCAAGTAGTTATATGGATACGGTGCTTTACACGTAGACGCTAGATCCGATCAGATTCACCCATGGACTATGTTGATGGCTTATACGGTCCATCCATTCACCTTAGGAGTGCATTCAGGCGTTGAAACACGCTTCTCCTTATCCCTTAGATCAATGTTCGGATCAATCTTTAAGCAACCGTAGCAGATTGCCTTCTTGGCTTGACTATCCAGCCAATCTTCCTTCAAATCACCCAAGTTACTCTCTTTTGGATGCCTTTGTATTCTGATTGTTTATGGCGATTTCTCTAATGAAAATCCGTGCCAAAATTGATCCCAAGACTTCATATTTATTGAAATCTCGGTCAAAAACTGCTTTGGTTGAAAAGGTGCCTTTTGGCCAACCGAATGGACACCTGTCCACTCGCATCTCTTCGGCCAGAAAACCAACCAGCCGTATAGCATGCTTGCCACACGTGCTAAGGATTGTCTCCCCAGTCCTTGATTGAGCCATGGTTCAAGATCCAAACACACTCGACCATCAAACATGTACTGCCATAACCCGATCAACCGACCCAGCTGCCTAACACTCTTCCTAGCTGAGTTGAGCTCATGGACCGTTGGTCCAGCTAGCTGAGCTCGGTCTACTAGCTGATCGAGCTGACTTTGCTTGATTGAGCTCGTTCAGTTCGCCCAACTTTCCCTGCTCGTTCAGCTTGCCCTGCTCGTTCAGCTTGTTTCATTCTTTCCTTAGTTCGGTCCAGCTTCTTTTCCTTCTCTTTCTTGGCTAAGTCTCGTTCATCACTCGAACTTAACCATTTGTTCAGGTCATGTAACGCTTTCCTTTGGTCTTTCGACCAGCTTGCACGTTCCCTCGTTCCATGGCCCGTCCCGATGATCCTATTTAGGATCGGGAATGCTACACACAGACTAATATCAAAGAAGAGTTCGAAATAAAAGATCTCGAAAATATAAAGTTTTGTCTTGGGCTTCAACTAGAGCATTTATGAGAAAGAATATTTGTGCATCAATCAAATTATACGAAAAGGATATTGAAACACTTTTATGTAGACAATGCGACTACTATAATGGTTAATAGATCTTTTGATGTTGAGAAATATCATTTTAGGCCATGTGAAGATAGCGAAGAAATATTAGGTCTTGAAGTATCTTACATGAGTGCTATCGGTGGGATTTTATATCATGCAAACTGCTGGCGTTTTTACCTTTATAGCCTAAAACTTGAATTCAAATGCAAAAGTGTACCCGAACATCAATCAAATGCAAAAGTAACCTAAAAGGATAGTGAAATTACAACAAGCCCCTTATGACCAAAAAAAACTGTATGCATTTTTACCTTTATAGCCTATTTAAGTCTTCCGTCTTTTTTAAGTCTTCTGTGATTTTGTAAGTCTTTTGAGAAGACTTACATGTAAGTCTTCTCGTTTAGTAAATCTTAAAAATAATTTATAAATTATATAAAAAATATTTTTATGGGGGAAAAATCTAAATCATGTAATAATAAACATTTGTAAATGATATAAATTAAAATCTAGTAAGATTGAATTGTTTTCAACATAGATGAGTGAATGTATCATCTCATGATATTCTTTGGTCTAGGGTTTGGAAACATATGTTATAGTATTGTATGTATCTTTAGGGTTAGATTTTGGAAGCTTAACCAATTTTTTTGAAAAATCATTTTTTCCACATATATGTTTAGTTTTGTGTATATTAAACAGTTTTGGAGTTGATTTTAAGTTTAGTGAAGTGTTAATTGATATTTAGTTTGTTATTTAGTTTAAGGTATTAGAAGACTTAAGTCTACTAAAAGATATTACGCCAGAAGACTTACATGTAAGTCTTCTGGTCGAGTAGTAAATTCAAGGGGTAAAAGACTTTCAGAGAAGTCTTCTGAGACTTACAAGAAGTCTTCTCGGAAGACTTTCAGGGAAGTCTTCTCGGAAGACTTTCAGGGAAGTCTTCTCGGAAGACTTTCAGGGAAGTCTTCTCGGAAGACTTTCAGGGAAGTCTTCTCGGAAGACTTTCAGGGAAGTCTTCTCGGAAGACTTTCAGGGAAGTCTTATGTCTTCTCAGAATACTTCCTTGAAAGTCTTATGAATCGAAAATATTTAACCTAATTAACATTTTTGTCTCCCCATATATAAAGAAAAATTATACAATCTCTTTGTTCCTCTCAAATTGCTGCAAAAAATGTAATGTTTCTCACTCTAAAACTCTCAAACCTCTCTTTAATTTCTTTTAACTTGAAAACACAAAATTTTATATCAATTTCTCATTTTTATTTCATGCTTTCTCACTGATTTATCTTGTTTTTTGCAGGTTTTTATTATATAGTTCTCATCTTCTACTCTTTGGATTTGCAGTTTTTTCAGATCTGGAAGACTTTCTGGATGTCTTCTGACGAAATCTTCTCCCATGTCTCCTCTTTCATAACATATTTGAGTGTTTTAGTAAGTTTTCATGTCTGATTTACATCATTTGGTAACTTCTTATTGCTTAAAACTTTACCTTTTTCCCAAACTAAAACTCTCTAACCTCTTTCTAATCTTTTTGAACTTGAAAAACAACAAACTTTATATAAATTTTTTATTTTTGTTTCATGTCTTCTCACTAATTTATCATGTTTTGCAGATTTTTTGGTTCTCATCTTCTACCCATGTAAAGGTTAATATATAAATGATAGATATGTCTTTTGTGTGTTCTATAAAGGTAGATATATCTCATATTCTACACTTCTTCTTTGTTTTGAGGCTATTTGAATATTTTTGAATATTCATGTTTTTCAGAACTGAGTCAGACTTTAGAAGACTTTTGAGAAGACTCTTTTCTCAGTGGGAAGACTTTCAGAAAGTATTCTAGTGCATTATATGTTAGAAGACTTTGTCAGAAGACTTTCTGAAAGTCTTCCAGTGCATTTATATGTGTAATAATTTTGTTTATGATTTATTTTGTGATTTGTATGTGTAGTCTTTTATTTGTGGATTATTTTAGGAATTTGAAGAGATGTCAATGAATTTTTTTTTGGTAAATATGTTCATGTCTACAACATTATCTTGCCAAAAGTATCTAATATTATTAAAATTATTGATAACAAATTCAAATTAACTAAAATTAGTCTAACATTTATAACATAACACAACAACACAAAAACTTAGTTAAATTTACTAAAATTAAAAGAAGAAGAATTTTAAGAAAACTTAATCAAATTCACAAAATATAAACTTTCACTTGAAATTTTCTGAAAATTTTTCGGAAGAATTCTCAATTTTTTTTTGAAAATCTTCTATAATTTTTTAGAAAATCTTCTAGCATATAATGTAATAGAAGACTTTCTGTATATTAATCAATATTAGCTAGAAACATTAATAAATATGAATATTGATAAGCTTATAATTATTACCAATTAAATTATAAGTTTAATTCAAGAGCTCTAATATTGATTAATATACATGAATTAACAAGAAAATATTAAAAAGTCTCTTTAATTTTAGAGAAAATAAAAGTTTATTAAATATTAACTTAGAAGACTTTCATGTAAATTTTTCCTGAGAAGACTTCCATGGAAGTCTTCTACCTCTAGGAAGTCTTCCGGAAATGTCATTTTTGCAATTATAAATTTAGAAAGGAAGACTTTCAGAGAAGACTTCCATGTAAGTCTTCTCCAAAAAAATGAGAAGACTTCCACGTAAGTCTTCTAAAAAAATAGGCTAGTTTTGCAATTGATCAAATTGTGTCAGAAATTTGACTCTCTGTGGAAGACTTCCAGGAAGTCTTCCGACAGAAGATTTCCAAGAAAGTCTTCTAAAGTATTGATGGAAGTCTTCTCATTGTTGGTGAAAGTCTACTTAGGTTACTTTTGCAATTAAAAACTAAAACTTAAATATTTAATTTTAATTAGAAGACTTCCAGGAAGTCTTCTGTCATAACCAAATGTTTGACCAAAATCACAAAAAAATAAAGCTAGAAGACTTACAGGGAAGTCTTCTGCTAGAAGACTTACAGGGAAGTCTTCTGCTAGAAGACTTACAGGGAAGCCTTCTGCTAGAAGACTTACAGGAAGTCTTCTACTTAAAAAATAAACATTTAAGTTTAAATTCTAAATTGCAAAAGTAACCCAAGAAGACTTTCACCGACAATTGAGAATACTTATATCAAGTCTTCCGACAGAAGACTTCCTGGAAGTCTTCTATAGAAAGTCAATTTCTGACACAATTTGGTCAATTGTAAAACTAACCTATTTTTCGAGAAGACTTACATGGAAGTCTTTTTCACTTTTTTTTTTTGTTAACAAAGAAAAGAAGTCTTCTCTAAAAACAGACATAAAGTCAATTACAAAACTAACTTATGCATTGACCAGAAAACTTTCATGGAAGTCTTCTCGGTGGAGAAGACTTCCAGTTTAGTCTTCTCCACGAACCAGATCTGAAAAAATTAAAAAAAAATCTTAAATTTGGTGAGGTTCATGTTTAACTTCTCCAAGTACATATCATTTCTTAGTGAAAGTTACATACTCGTTTTTGACCAAGAATCATGAACTTTAATAACATTAATAAGTTTATAAATTTTGAAATCAAAAAGTTGGTATTTTAGGAAGAAATAAGAGAAGAAGTGAAAGGAAAATAGTTTGTGTGTGTAAGAAATAAGAATATAAAGATGTAGATGTTGATTTTAGAAGCATTAAAAGCTTCAAATTGGTTGTTCATGATGGTTGGTGTATTGAAGCCAATGACAATATTGTAAATACTTGATGAATGTGAGTATGATATGATAATACAATCATTTTCGGGAAAAAAAAGTAATGGCATTTTCATGAATTATCCGAATTTCTAGGGTGAAAAGGAAAAGTGAAAATTTCAAAAAAAAACATGGGTTAGTTTTGCAATTAACTTCAAGTTTTAGTCACTTTTACAAAAAGCTCATAAAAATATTATTTAATAAAAACAAAACTAAATCTATAAACTTCAAGCTTTAACCGCCACCTTCAACAATCAGCCTTCAACCTTCAATCTTCAATCATCAAGACGATGAGCCTGAAACTCTTAAACAAAAGGTCAATGAGAAAAAATTAGACATACAATAAAGAAATTATTTACTGACCTTTCTCAAGTCGACCTAACCAAAATCTATATTAAGCTAAATATTAATATTAAATACAAACATTAATATCAACCAAATACAAAAATATATATTGAGCTAAGTATTTGAATTAATTATTCATGTAATAGATAATTATTTTAGATGTTCAGTAATATCTTAGTGTATTTTGGATACATATTAAGAATTGAGATCATGTTTGGTATATGTTATTTTTTGAGATTTTAAATTTTTCGGTTTCTGTCTGATATTAATTTAGTTTTGGGTTTGGTTCAGATAATACTCATAACCTGAAATACCATAGAACAAAATCCATTTGATATTTATATCGGGTTCCGATCGATTCATATTCATTTTTATCGGATCGGATTCGGTTCAGGTTTTTCAGGTTCGGTTTATTTACCCAACCCTATATACCTCATATGATTCCCAACTATATACTACTTTTAGCATTCAAACATTATTTTTATGTTGTTTATTTATACAAGCCGTACTTATTCTGCATATTGTTTAATTCTCTAAATTGTGCACTTAACCATATTATTCCACCTAAAATTTTAGTTATCCCTTATACGTTATTTGTTTGTGAAGTAATTTTTTAAAATTTGCTTATGTGTCACTATTATATTCAATCTTAAGAAAAAAATAACATAGTTTAGTAAAAATGATGACATGTCTTAGTTTTTATTATGACATGTCAAAATTTATTTATGAATATTTACACATTTGGTAAAATTATTAAATATAACAATAATTTATATGTATTACCATTACTGAAAATTAATAACATAAATATAAATATATAAAATTTCCACATTAACTTAAAACTAAAGTTAAAATATGTAAATATATACATTTGTAAAACTTATTTTTAGCCGATTCATTAAGTAATTAATAAATTACTTTACATCATTTAAATCTAAATATAATTTGTATTTTATTGAGTTAATTAACATTAAATTTATTATTTTACTATGATTAAATTAAATTTACAAAAGTAAATTTTGTGCATTAAATATATAAATATATTTAAATAAACATAATCTAAATAAAATATAAAATAAATAAAAATTATTTTTATTGTTTAAATTTAACAAAATCTAAAAATAAAAATAAAAATTGATAAACTGAAAAATATATCTTAATAAAATGATATTTATATTTATACAGAAAATAAAAAAAAGTTTAAAACATTAAAACTTGAAATTTTTTGGTTAATATTAAAATTAAAATTTTTATTTATAAAAATAATATATTTTTAAAAGTTATTATCAGTGCGTATGGCGCAAAACTCCTAATACATTACTAAATCTGCAGCTACCAATGGAAACCATAATATCTTAAATTAATGACAAACACCTGCTTATCGACGTTGTCGTTCTTTATTAAAAAAACAAATTTAGTACAAATAAAATAATTATTAGAAGCCAAAAGTCTCAAAAGTTTAACAGGAAAAGCAACCGTAGCAGAAAACTACAACCTGACGTCAAACTCTCCTGCGCGTGTTTGAGCACGAAACCCTTTGTACAAACGAGGGAGAGTTGGAAGATCAAGCTTCTCTATTCTTAGACAAGAAAGAGCAATGCCCATTATCTTAAACCCGAGTCTGAATGTCGGATACACATGAAGCCGTTCTAACCCCGTTTCAAGCGCTAGAGTCCCCGACAAACAAGGAGTCTTGTCCCTTGGGATTCGCCCAATTGTCCATGTACATATCTGCAAACGTTGTCCACTATCAGAAAGGAAAGTTTCCAAAGTAAAAGGCAGACGAACATCTTTACCTTGTTCGAGAGAATGGTTACAGTTCCATGATTTGATGAGAGATCTGCTGATGAAACACAATGAGGAAGCTGGAAACTCAAGGTTATCGACTCTATCATCTTTCCCGGGTCGCTTCTTATCCCCACTAACATGCTAACTCGACATGAACCAGAATCTGATGTTATCTGAGGCTTTACATATAAAGGTGTGTTCTTCAGTTTCTTCACTCTGAATCGCCACACAGAGATACCAAAACATTAGGAACTACGAGACCATGTTAAGGTGTAAGAGCATCTCCAACCCCTTTCCCACTTCTTCCCATGACAAGAAAGAATAATCACTTTTTTGTTTCTTCACCACTCTATTTCCCACTCTATTTTAGAGTAAATTATAGAGTGGGGTTGGAGATGGTCTAAGAATAAATCTTGCCTGTGAGACAACGAACCTGTAACTCATGAGCTTGAACTGTCCATCTGGAGGGACAAAGGAGAGAACTTGATGAGATTCCCAAGGTCTGAAGCGGACACACGGGTGAAACCTTACGTCTTCTAGCACCGAGGGATTTGCAAAGGACAATGTCAAATCTGGAAAACCAGTGAGCTGGGAACTCATTTGGACTTTACCATAAATCTCGCATTTTACCAACTCACCATCTCTGTTTCCAAAAATAATATTCAGATCGACGAGTCTTGAAGGTTAACTGAAGATGTTATGACTCTGATTCAAGTACAACAGACCTGTTTACGATTGCATCCATTTCTTCAACGAGGTCGACATAAACTTCATTGCTAGAGTACTTTGGATCCGTGGGTCGCCATGGAACACAAGAGCCTGTCCCACTTGGGAGCGTGTCACTCACGTTGTAAGCATTTCCTGTAACAACACTCAACATTTTGCTGACTATATTGGGTGGAGCTATCATTTCCCTCAGGATGCTTGGTTCTGTTGTGAGAGGGAAACCATTATCGATCATCTCATCTAAGAGCTACAAGTCAAAAATTAGAGCAACTTTTCAGTGGAAGGCAATTTAAGAAAGGGTGTAAAGCCATAGCAAAAAAAAAAAAAAAAAGAACTTTGACATACACAAAGATGCTATTACTCTCAGTTAACGTTTCTACAAAAGAAACAACTAAAAAAGAATATATGGACAATCCAACACAGTAAACCTCAAATTGGTCACAACATGTGCACAAGTGGTGAACTTGAGTAAAAAGTAAGCCACAAGACAAACAACACAGCGCACAGGAGCTAGAGTGATGAAATGCTTATAAACTATATATTGTTATAACAAAGATACCTCATAGACAATGATGAAATTATCCTTAATGAGATCTTCGTTTAGCCCGCCAAGGTAATCAGACAGAACATCAGCTACTCTGCAAAGAAACTAGAAGAAACTTTACAGGGTTACAAAACACACAACATTGGAATGTAGAAAGGAGAGATTAGGCAAAAAAAAAAAAAAAAAACGATTCACCTCGATGGCCATCAATGTTGGCATTTCAACTTGACTGCAAGCTAAGAAGGTAATGCCATCACGAAAGATTTGAAAAAGGTAATGAGTTGGTGAAGCAATCACTGGAAGTGACTATCCAAAATAACAAATGATCAAACTACAGTAGAATCAAGAGCAAAAGATTGAAAAAACAAACAAACATAAAGCTATAAAAGTACCTGAAAGGAATGGTCTTGAGAGATAGATTGATCCCAGAACCAAACACATAGAGATCGATCGACGCGGTGACCAGTAAGCTGCTTCTCCAGTATCAACTCTCTGAGAACACAAGGTGGCGATCGATCAAATGTGGATTTTGAATTTCAGAAAGGGTTGAAAGATGACGTACCCGGAATCGGAAAGGATAAATATACACTGAAGCATCTCTGACCTATCCCGATGCCAACGAATCTGCGATTGCTCGACTCTCTTCCATCTCTTCTTCCTCTCTCCATTTTGTGATGGAAATAGAATACTCTCAGCAAGCCAGAAGCTTCCGAGGGTCAATTTCTGACATACTTTAAAGGGGGTTTAGTCATAAAACCTTCCAAGTTTTTTTCAAAAACAAACTAAAATTTCAATTCAACCTAAAACCAATTTCATTTTTTTGTCATTAGTATTTATCTCTGAAAGTTTCAAATCTTCCTTATATGTTCTAATTATTTACAAATTTGCAATTATTAATTAATTATTTAATTATTTTTAAAATTGGAAAAATATATTGCATCGTAAACATTTTTTCTTATTTACGACAATATCATTATCATCAATTTTTCAACCACTCTAAACCACTATTTTGAGCTCTTAAAAATTTTAGAATTCAATTTGTAACCACTTTTTTCTCTAACTAAACCAACAAATCTTCATTTTCTCTCATTTTCTCTTCATTTTCATCTAAAAACTCTCATAACTTCCATTTTTATAAGCTAAACTTTCATATTTTCTAGTTATTCAGTTCTGAGTCGACAAAAATAATTTTTTTGCTCATATTTGGAATTTGGACGGTGGTAAATGGTAGAAACGAGCTTTACACCCGAAAAAGGTAACTATTTATACATGGTTTCGTCATTTTCGAGATCTGTGTCGCGATAGTAGACTGTTTTGTGTGTCTACGCATATGTGTAGACTTATGATGCAGTCTAATTTTCAACGCACATATTACTTTTGCAATTGACCAAAATATTTTTTTTTGTAAAGAAGACTTTCCTAGAAATCTTCCTCTTAACCTATGAAAAAAATAGGTAGACTTACAAGTCTACGTAAAAAAGGTTTAGTTTTGTATTTGACCGAACTTTGAGCAACTTTTGACTTTTCATAGTAGTCTCTATCGAAAGTCTACATTATGTATACTGCTAGGGAAGTTTACAAAATGTTAATTTTGCATTTGACCAAAACCTTCACTGCGTTGAATAGGTTAGTTTTGTATTTAACTAAAATGTTATAAAGTTGACCAAAAAAAGTGTAGACTTCATATTTAGTCCGCTAATCTCAGAAAAAACATAGACTGCATATGAAGTCTACTATTTTATTTTGGTCAAATGCAACAGTAACTCATCGAATTTAAGAGTAGACGTTCATCTCGATCTATTTATAGAAAGTCAAACTTGATGAATTGCAAAAACTAACATGTTCCAAAAAATAAAAAAAAATGTAGACTGGATTCGAAAGTCAAATCCTGAGTGAATTCTGGTCAATTGCAAAAACTAACCTTTTGAAAATATACACTGAAAAGGAAGTCTACACGCATAAAATTACAACTTTTTCTTAAATACATATAATAACCCGTAGATTTTGCAATTGCAAAAACTAACTCAAATTGTAGAGCTACGTGACAGTCTACAAATGTAGACGGAAAAGAAAGTCTATTATGTAGACTGAATATAAAATCTACATAGAAAAAATCTATAAAAAGTGGATTTGTGTATTAGTCATAATGTATTTTCAAGATTTTTAGTTTGATAGTGTGTTTTAGTTAATCCTAATGGTGTTGAAATATTTTCAAAAGATAATCTTTTATAATTATGAGATTATCAACATTTTGGTTTCACTATCTAGCAAACTAATAAGTGTAGTATCTAGCAAACTAATAAGTGTAGACGTCATTGTAAGTCTACTTTTGTAATATTATCAAACAATAAATTTTTGTTTGCTAATTTTGTAAATTATTTTCTTTTTGCAGAGAATTGTGTGTTTGATATTGAGAAGATACCTTGTTCACATGCCATTGCAGCTGCAAATGATATAAACATTCATGTCTCTATGCTTGTATATCAATCATATTTAAAGAAGTATCTTTATGCAGCATACACAACAAATATCTATCCCAAACATGTGTTAATGTTATGGATTAAACTTATGATTTGTCTTATTGCTTTGGATGTTGTCTTATGTCTTATGTATTGAACTAATGAGTTGTCTCATTGCTTTCGAGTTGTCTTATGTGTTGAACTTATGTTGAATTTGTGGATCTTTAGTCAGTGTTGAACATATGAGTTTTATTGTTACTTTGGATGTTGTCTTATGTGATGAATATTTAATTTGTAGGTCTTTAGTCAGGTTTATTACACGTCTGCTTTATAACGTGCATACCTACATTGTAGTCTACTGGAACTGTAGGCTAATACGTAAGTATATATGAAATATTCATTGAAATTGTGTTAAAAATGTCTAAAGTAAGAACAATACTAAAAATCTCTAATAGAAAGAAAGATGTCTGATAGTCTAACAACATAATTCTGTAGAAGTATTATGTAAAAACAGACTAATACTTAAGTTTGTTGCAAGAACATTACATAAATTTGTTAGAACCACAAGTCTGGTAGTGAAGCCTACTACATCAGTCTAATGATTGTTCTTGACAAAAAATGACAAATGTATATCATCAATCTCCAGCACCCACAAAACTTGGTGGGCCTCTTCTTCAGGGGACAACCCTCGTTAAGTTGAGCAACAAGTCTATACTTCCTGGGATAACCTAAACAACAAAAACAATATGAAACACATATTGGATTCCTCAGAAACAAAGAAACAAACATTGCAAGATAAGCCTTAAAGATTAACCATAAGATAAAAGAAAAATAATTACTTTGGTTAAAATATTTTGGTTAAAATTTGAATAAATTAAATTGTTTCTGGTTACGTATACAATTAGTAGACTTCCTCAAAAATCTACCCAATTTTTTTTTCTATTTTCTTTATTGTTTTAATAATTTTTAATATAGGAACTACTAAAAACAGTTATGGTTTAGTAGACTTCATTTGAAGTCTACTAGCTTAGCCTATAAGCAGACTTCATTAGAAGTCTACACTATCTAATAATTTTCAGAACTGAAAAATTTTGTACATTTTGAAATGTGAAAAATAATTTTAAATCTGAAAATACTTCAAAAATATAATTTATAAGATAAAATAGTAAAAAAGTAAATGCACAGAGTTTGAATCTATACCTTTATTTGAATATAAACATATAAATACACATTTAAAATTTATAGAACTAAAAATATGTTTTTAGAGGAGAAGATGAAAATCATGAATGATAATACCTACAAAACAATGTAATATTGTGAGAAAGGCATAAAATAAAAATACACATTT
Organism: Sinapis alba; assembly: GCA_012274485.2. Classification (NCBI taxonomy): domain Eukaryota; kingdom Viridiplantae; phylum Streptophyta; class Magnoliopsida; order Brassicales; family Brassicaceae; genus Sinapis; species Sinapis alba. Next base: position 490,011 of record MU106082.1, on the reverse strand, counting down.
AAAATCTATAGATCTTAAACTTACATTTTTTAAAGGAGAAGATGAAAAACCATGAATCATAATACCTAAAATAGCAAGATAATATTATGAGAAAGACATGAGAGAGTTTTGGAAAGAGCAAGAGAAATGAGAGAGTTTTGGAAAGAGCATGAGAAATGAGTTTTAGAGAGAAATGAGAGAGTTTTAGAAACTTGTGCAGCCATTTTAGAGAGAGAGTGTAAATTTATTTATATAGGGAGATAAAAAATTTAATTAGGTTAAGTTTACGACACTGTAGACTTCTTTGGAAGTCTGCCTTTAAAGTATACTAAAAACAACGTCTACAGTGCAGTAGACTGAAATGTAAGTCTACAAAACCCTAAGCCACAAAATCCAAATCCTAAATTTGCTTGATAATCAATGGACTCTTAACTATTGTATAAAATACTGAAATATAAAAAATATAAACTATTTAACACTAATATGCAAATTTAGATCAATAAAAAAATATATCAATCTAAAATGTAAGCTTTAAAGACATAACATGTTAGAACATTTTATTGTTAAACAATAAACATTCTCTAACATATGTTACCAAATCATTCTATATTCTTTTAAACTGTTGAATTATATAAAATATTAATTTTGAAACTTCATATTAACCCTTATATTGATGATTAATTAAAAATTTCACAAAAAATATTTTTGTACATTTTTAGAATTAATGTATTAGATTAAATTACTATGTAGACAACAAAATAGGTCTACATAGTAGACTTTTTGGGAGGTATACATATATTTAAAATTTTTTTGTTGCATGTAGACTTAGGAAGGACATAACCGTAAAATAACATTATAGTTTTTTTGTTTGGTCATAAGGATTAAATAGTATTTTCTCACCTTTTAGGTTTGTTTTGCATTTGATTGAATATGAAAACTTCTTTTATGGTTAGAATCAATATTTATGTTTTTTTTTTTTGGCAAATCTGCTCGAATAAAGAGGGATAGTAAAACAAACATTTAACTAAAAACTTAATGAAATAAACTTTCAACTTTAGTTTTGTTAACGTTTATCACCCTCCGTCTAAAATACTGTGACAGATAGTGATATACGTTAATGAACTTAAAGTTCATGGTTTATTTCGTTAAATTTTTAGTTGAGAAATTGTTTTATAATATATTTTTAGTTGAGGAGTTTTATTACTAAACATCATTATGTATTTTAAAACTTTTGTTATGACTATAATTTTTTATAACTCTTATAATCGATTTATAAATATTTAATTATTAATAAAAATGATTTTAATTTTTATACTGTTTTATCAATCGTATATACCATTTTATCTTTCAACAATATGATAGAAAATTGTAGATTGCTAGAATTTCCTAGTTTAAGTAAAACTTTCTCATGGAGTGGTAGGAGGAAGAAACAAGTTGTCAAATGTCGCTTAGACCGGGCACTTGGAAATAATGATTAGCATAACTTATTCACATGTTCGTATGGAGAGTACTTAGGTGTGGTTGGGTCGGATCATATGCCTATTGTGGCCTCCATAGAGGATAAAATTCTCAAATTTTTGTCAACAATTTCGATTTGATAAGAGATGGATAGGTGAAGAAGGTTTAATGGATTCAATTTCGAGGGGCTGGAATTCGAAACGAGGAAGGGGAGAAGTAGGACTCGTGGACAAGATTCACCATTGTAGACATGCAATTTCGGTTTGGAGAAAGGCTAACCCTCCATTTGGAAGGAAAAAATAAATTATATACAAAAGGCTCTTGAGGAGATCCATAATGATTTTCCTAAGTCGAATGAAGAGGTCTTGGAGGTCTCTCGGAAATCACAGGTAGCATATCGGGATGAGGAACAAGACTGGGAACAGAAGAGCAGGACGATGTGGCATAAATGTGGTGATCGAAATACAAAATTATATCCTGCTTTGACGAAACAAAGAAGAATTCAGAATGGAATTATTGGACTGTATAATGAAGTTGGTAACTGGGTAAATTCTGACTCTAAGGGAGTAGCAGTCGAGTATTTTACTGATATGTTTCATACCTCCTCTCCAGAAGAGTTTAATAGTGTTTTGGAGGAAATTCCTACTGCGGTAACGGAAGCACAAAACAATAGGCTAATGGCTAAGGCATGCGAAGAAGAGGTGAAACGAGCACTTTTTATGATGCATCCGGAGAAAGCTCCTGGACCTGATGGAATGACTGCGCTTTTTTACCAACAATCCTGGTCAATCATTAAAAGGGATGTGGTGAATAATGTTAACAATTTCCTCACCTCGTGAGTTTTTGATGATAGACTTAACATGATAAGAACAAATTAGATGACTGAATTGCGTCCCATCAGTTTGTGAATTGTTGGTTATAAAATTATTTCAAAGGTTTTGTGTCAGTAACTTAAAGGTTTATTACCAAATTTGATCTTGGAGACTCAGTCCGCTTTTGTGTCATGAAGAATGATATCAGATAACATTCTTATTGCCCAATAAATGTTTCATGGGTTGCGCACAAATAACTCATGTAAGGATAAATTTTTGGTAATTAAGACATATATGAGTAAGACCTATGATAGAGTAGAGTGATCTTTTGTTCAGCCGTTACTTTTAAAGATGAGTTTCTGTATTGACTGAGTGTCACTGATGATGCAATGTATATCCTCAGTTCACTATAAGGTTCTATTAAATGGCAGCCAAAAGGGCATATTGTTGCCGAGAGAGGCTTGAGGCAAGGAGATCCCTTATCTCCATATTTATTTATAATGTGCACTGAGGCTGTAAGACTAGAACCCGGCCGACAAGACCGCGGTCGAAGCTTCACGTCGCTTGGTCCATACACTGACCGAACCTCTCAAATTTTTTCGCCCTTTGTTTAAAACATCGCCCATAAGCGAGGGCTAACTCAGAACTTAGCTCAAGACTACCTTAGTTATTTACTAGCTTAGGTCAACTCAGCACATACACAGCGGAAAACAACTATCATCCATTTGTCTAAACCAATCTAACACTTGTCGGGTTGAATCACCTCAGCTAATGGTTAGTATACTCAACTACACGCTAGCTCCAAGGTCGGTTCTGAACCCAAACACAAGTCATACAAATCCGAGGTTCCATTCTCCTAAACAATTCTATCTAGATCTAAGCAACATGGCTAGATCATACCTTTGCCACATCCACAGAGCTTGTTATCTCTTTATCTCAGCTGACTTAGCTTGCTTATTCCTGCATAAACTCTTCCCTTGGGTACTTAGTCATTCAACCAACCATCCCCACAGACCAAATAACCTTTGGGAAGTCTTCAATAATAATTGGTAAGCATCTGGCTCATCTCAGCCTATGCATCATCCAATATCCTTACGCTGTGTAGGATATAATACCAAGTCCTCTCATAGACTAATAATATCAAGTCCTCTCATGGACTAATCTTACCAAGTCCTCTCTTGGACTAATCATACCAAGTCCTCTCATGGACTAATTATACAAAGTCCTCTCATGGACTAATCATACCAAGTTCTCTCATGGACTAATAATGCCCATCAGATCCTAAGTCAATCGGCCAACCACCCCGCATGAATCAGAACTGATGAATTTTCACGCTTATCAGACCGGCCAAGGAACCATGTCCCAATGGACCCAATCAGTCTTGCTCTTACAACTGGTACATCCTTTGATCACTCCGAGCAGACACCTCGATTCCTAAACCAAGTATCAAGTCGTTCAGCCTTGCTCAAGATCGGATAACACACAATATTCCTTGCACAAGTACCCCCAACACAATACTAGTGGTCTAAACCACCTAGTATTGGCAGTACTCTCCTTCATGGCTCTCGGCCAATGCTTTGTACATATATTACCAACACAAAGGTTGATAACTAACCTTCCTTATGATCAATATCATAAGTGACAAATATATCACAGCACACTAGCATATGATCAGATAACCTAACACAAGGATCTGACTCCAATATACCCCCAATTGCAATTTCGACATCAAGCAAACCTGCTCCAAAATTAATTTAAATTCATGAAAACTCAAGATAAATTCCAACAAAGAGATATACATGATCATAATCCAATGAATCGACCCAGACCATATGGATTCGGATCATGATCAGTCAAACAGATCAAAACTTGACATCATCAAATCAATTCCTAAATAATGATTAGAATTCATGTAAACTCATGATAATTCCCAACTAAGAGAATGCCACAATCAGAATTTACAGAACCAGTCTCGATCGTATAGATCTCGTCCAAAATCAGTCAAACCGGTCCAAAGTGAACCTCATCAAATCAATTCCTAAAAATTGATTAAAATTCATGTAAACTCATGATAATTCATAACTAAGAGTTTTCCATAATCAGAATCCAATGAATCAACCCAGACTATATGGATTCTGATCATGATCAGTCCGGCCAAGGCCATGGACTATTACCTCCTTACCTCCTTACCAAGGGCGATCATGCTCCTCCACAGCACGCCTCCATCAAGCCCTTATAACATACTTCCAGTATTGATAAGCTTCAATCATGGGTTGTGCCCATCATCCCTTCCATGGAACTTCAATGAAACCAGTTTCTGCACTGCATCCGCCTTCAAGGTTGTTCATGCCTTTGAGAGTGAAGTCCGACCTTCTTTCTTCTCTCCTGGCCATTTGCGTGTGATCTCAAGACAAACAGGAAGCCTAGGAAGTGATAATCCCTGATCAAACACCATCAAAGGGTCGTTCATAACTTCCCCTTTGATAGTCCACAAAACTGCCTCTTTGTTGCCTTCACACCAATTTCGGTATTGGATTATTTAATCGACCATACCTATGTTATTCTCTGGTTTTCTTTGTGTCTTTCTAGTATCCATACTCTTGATCTCACAGACAAACTCCACCAGAAACAACCAAGGAACCACCACATAATCAAATCTCAACCGCCGGTTTCTCTCTTTTTCTCTCTTGAAGTTTGTCTGAGTTTCTCTGTCTTCTCCCCTTCATGATTTCGACAGAGAAAGAAAAATAATGATGAATAAATAGATTATAACCTCCCTTTAACTGCCTGGACGAGCAGTTCCAAAAAGATAATCGAAAGCGGCAATTTTTCCCATAACTGTCACCGTAACTGTCCTTGGCAGTTTCTTCCCTTTTCTTCCTTTCTTTTAAAAATAACTCCTGAGCCTATGGCAGTTACCAGACGTTCTGGTCCTTTCAAACCACCCCTGGACATGTCCAAAACAAGCCTAAAGTGATTTCACATGCCCATGGTCCAACCACTGGAGCCCACCAGCCCATCGGTACACATGGGTCGTCCACATGGCCCAGTCACTGTCCGGACCCGGCCCAACTGTCCAAGACTTGAACACTCAGTCCAGCTGAGTTGAGCTGATCTCCAGCTGACCCAGCTTAGTGAGCTAGTATTTCAGCTAGTGTGAGCTGACCAGTGAGTGTGGAGCTAAACACACTCTATTTGAGCTCCAACCGAGCTTCGACCAGCTGGTTGAGCTTCTTCCTTGCATCTCCTAGCTGTCATACACTGCGTCCAGCTAGTTTTCTTCATCTTATTCAATCCTTCTAAGTCTTTTGATCCATTTCCAGACCTAGACTTAGTTTTCTGATGATCCATTCTGATCATTCGCTTCATTACAGCGTGTTCATGATCAATTCCCATGATCTGAACCAAAGCAGTCACGTTTCTGTTGAAACGTCTAGACCCTATGTCAAGTTCCAGGAACGGGGACATGACAAGTCTCCCCCACCTATGATGGATTCGTCCTCGAATCCACTGGTGTTGACATCTTGTCTCATTGACAAAATGTTCCAACCGATCTCTTTGCATCCGGAACATGGAGCATGCTCGATTGGTTCTTCCTAACCAATTTGTTGCATCTCCCTCCTTGTTCCTTTTCACTGATCACGTCTTGATCATCATATATACAAGTCTCCCCCACTTGATAGAGATTTAACCCAAAATCTTATCAAGTGGCCCATCAAGCACTCATACATAGACATGACTTGTGTCACAGACCCAACTCTCCAGGTTGCGGTCCTAGTAGACACCAAATCCATATCTCTCTTTAGAATGTCGTCTACTATAGAATTTTTTTCCGGATCTTAGTCCACGACTAGATCAAATTCAGTTCTTAAGAATATATTGCTTAACCAAGTCTTAGTAGATCTACCCAATCTCTAAGCCACTCGATGTACCAGTCAAGTCTTAAAGAACTTGTTCCAATCTTTAGGCTGCTCACTCTACCATGAGTCCTAACAGATTTTTCTGTTTATCTAAATCCTTCTCGGACATTAAGTTTTATGATTCCATCCAAAATTTACTGGATCATTTCTTTACCAGCCACAGTCTTTCCCAGCTTGGTCATAATGCGATCTTAGTCCCTACAAGACTAAACCGCCTCACTTGAGTTCTGTCAATCACCAGATTTTGTCATAAATTAATCCTGGTCCATTTAGGACGTGAACATATTCCGGTCTTAGTCCACTCAGGGACTCGACCGTACATTTCGACCATAGGTCCATCTCCGAGTAGGTCGTGTCCTGATCCTCGTCCCTCACCGGACTTGATCATATTACGGTTCTGGTCCACTCCAGGACTCAACCGTCTCAATCAATACACAGCCTGAAGCTACCATCTTTTTGTTTCACAAAAAGAACTGGTGCTACCCAAGGCAATACACTATGGCGTATGAAACCCTTATCAAGCAACTCCTCAAGTTGCTACTTTAATCAGCCATAACGGTTGGTGCCATACGATACAGACTTTTGGACATTGGGGCCGTTCCAGGTTTGAGTTCGATCATGAACGGGTCAGCCCTGCCAGGGGGCACACCCTGCAGAGCCCCAAACACATCCTTGAACTCCTGAACCAACGGGATCCCATCCGGGTCACCACCCTCTACAACCTCATTAGTGTAAATGGTAGCCACGAAGACCTTACAACCATTTTCAAGCATTATTTCCACCTGGATTGCTGAAACCACTAAACAACAAGAGGTCAGGTTCCAAGTCCAAACTCATTCTCAAATGCACCCTTCCCCGGTGATAATCAAGAGTTGCCCGATTCTTTCCAAGTCAGTCCATGCCTAAGATCACCTCATGAATCTTTAGGGGACAGCAGTCAGATCTACAGGCATCGGCCTGTACAAGATCATCACTGGAATGTCCTTAACCAGACTTAGTGAGTTCATAATCTGCCCTCCGGCCGAACTCACTTTGTCAGGACCATTCCAGGTTCCAACCCAGAACATACCTTTCCGATCAAATCTGGACTCACAAAACTATGTGTACCTCCAGTATCGAAAAGTGCGTGTGTTTCCACACCACCAATCATTAAGTACTTAGATGAGTAGGATCTCGGTTTGATCACACATTTGAAAAACGTCCCATAACATTCTCCAAAGTGTCACACTTCTGTGAACGTCCCATACCATTCACAAGAGTGTTTATAATATACATCAATCCCCATCACACTAAGCAACTTAACATCGTGTTTCCAATTCCTCTTGGAATTGATCCATTCCATCCACTCAATCTTAAGGAATCCTACCTTGACTTACACTGAGTCCAAGCTGATCCATCTGATCACAAGCCCACTCATGTACTAGCCATGTAGCGTCTCCCTTAGACCAACATGAACAGAGCATATGCTCACTTGTTTTGAACGGACACCAAGGAATAACACTAACCTCCAAGAGAGTGCTGCACATTTCTTTCAACCTAAGCCACTCTCTGGTCCATGTTACTTCCCTTCTCCAGGTCGTCTATACAAAAATCTTGCATTGCGTCTATCATCCAATCCGTCTATTACTTCCAAATGACTAGATAACTAACCTTTCTGTTTTCAGGGTCTTTCCCTTGAAGAGTTCATCTTGGGTAAAGCCGGCTCATCTTGGAACTTCCCCGTTCACAAGCATGAAACCCAATCTTACCTCAACTCTCACTTGGCTCACCACAGCTAAGGTTCCAAGTCATCTCAGTTTCAGAAATAATTTCAGTTTGGAACTCAACATCTTTGAGCATTGTCCTTAACAGGATCAAGCATGCTCTGATACCAACTTGTAAGACTAGAACCCGGCCGACTAGAACGCGGTCGAAGCCTCACGTCGCTCGGTCCATACACTGACCGAACCTCTCAAAATTTTTCGCCCTTTGTTTTAAACATCGCCCATAGGCGAGGGCTAACTCAGATCTTAGCTCAAGACTACCTTAGTCATTTACTAGCTTAGATCAACTCAGCACATATGCAGCGGAAAACAACAATCATCCATTTGTCTAAACCAATCTAACACTTGTCGGATCGAATCACCTCAGCTAATGGTTAGTATACTCAACTACCCGCTAGCTCCAAGGTCGGTTCTGAACCCAAACAAAGTCATACAAATCCGAGGTTCCATTCCCCTAAACCATTATATCTAGATCTAAGCAACATGGCTAGATCATAATTTTGCCACATCCACGGAGCTTGTTAGCTCTTTATCTCAGCTGACTTAGCTTGCTTATTCCTGCATAAACTCTTCCCTTGGGTACTTAGTCATTCAACCAATCATCTCCACTGACCAAGTAACCTTTAGGAAATCTTCCATAATAATTGGTAAGCATCTGGGTCATCTCAGCCTATGCATCATCCAATATCCTTATGCTGTGTAGGATATAATACCAAGTCCTCTCATGGACTAATAATATCAAGTCCTCTCATGGACTAATCATACCAAGTCCTCTCTTGGACTAACCATACCAAGTCCTCTCATGGACTAATCATACCAAGTCCTCTGATGGAATAATCATACCAAGTCCTCTCATGGACTAATAATGCCCATCAGATCCTAACTCAATCGACCAACCACCCCACATGACTCAGAGCTGATGAATCTTCACGCTTATCAGACCGGCCAAGGAACCATGTCCCAATGGACCCGATCAGTGTTGCTCTTACAATTGGTGCATCCTTTGATCACTCAGAGAAGACACATCGATTACTCAACCAAGAAGGATCAGGTCGTTCAGCCTTGCTCAAGATCGGATAACACACGGTCTTCCTTGCACAAGTACCCCAGCACAATACTAGTGGTCTACACCACCTAGTATTGGCAATACTCTCCTTCATGGCTCTCGGCCAATACTTTGTACATATCTTACGAACACCAAGGTTGATAACTAAACTTCCTTATGATCAATATCATAAGTGACAAACATATCACAGAACACTAGCATATGATCAGATAACCTAACTCAAGGATCTGACTCCAATATATCCTCAGGTGCAATTTCGACGTCAAGCAAACTTGCTCACAAAATTCATTTAAATTCATGAAAGCTCAAGATAAATCCCAACTAAGAGATATCCATGATAAGAATCCAATGAATCGACTCAGACCATATTGATTCGGATCATGATCAGTCAAACCGACTAAAACTTGACATCATCAAATCAATTCCTAAATATTGATTAAAATTCATGTAAACTCACTATAATTCCCAACTAATAGAATGCCACAATCGGAATTTACAGAACCGGTCTCGATCCTATAGATCTCGTCCAAAATCAGTCAAACCGGTCCAAAGTGAACCTTATCAAACCAATTCCTAAAAATTGATTAAAATTCATGTAAACTCATGAAAATTCATAACTAAGAGTTTCCCATAATCAGAATCTAATGAATCAACCCAGACCATATGGATTCTGATCATGATCAGTCCGGCCAAGGCCATGGACTATTACCTCCTTACCTCCTTACCAAGGGCGATCATGTTCCTCCACAGCACGCCTCCATCAAGCCCTTATCACATACTTCCAGTATTGATAAGCTCCAATCATGGATCTTGCCCATCATCCCTTCCATGGAACTTCCATGAAACCAAATTCTGCACTGAATCCGCCTTCAAGGCTGTTCATGCTTTTGAGAGTGGAGTCCGACCTTCTCTCTTCTCTCCTGGCCATTTGCGTGTGATCTTAAAACACATAGGAATCCTAGGACGTGATCATCCCTTATCAAACACCATCAAAGGGTCGTTCATAACTTCCCCTTTGATTGTCCACAAAACTGCATCTTTGCTGCCTTCACACCAATTTCGGTATTGGATATTTTAATCCGACCATACCTCTGTTTTTCTCTGGTTTTATTTGTGTCTCTGTATAGTATCCATCCTCTTGATCTCACAGACAAACTCCACCAGAAAAAAAACAAGGAACCACCACAGAATCAAATCTTGGAATACCGATCCCTTGAAAGAACGCAAATCTTATTCATCTATTTATGGGTGGAGAAACATTTATTCTTCTAAATCTCTGGTAAATAAGGGCTAATCAAAAGAGTGGGTACTGGTCAGCTTTACCAAAAAATCAAACTCAATTTTTAAACCCTTATTTAAGGATGGACCATTTTATTAATCTGGTGGATTGGTCATGGAATATGACTTGCTTAATGCTTATATGCTTCCTGATGATGTGAATATTATTAGAGGGTTGGCGGTTAGTAGGTCCCATAAGCCAGACACATATGGGTGAAGTTTTACAAAATCGGGTAAATATTCAGTAAAATCAGGTTTCAGAGCCATGTCTATATTTCTAGATAGGGGTCAAAAGTCAATCAGTTATAGACCAAGTATTAAACCCTTGTTGGCTTTTACTTGGAAATTGAAGTGTCCTCCAAAATTGAAACATTTTGTGTGGCAAATTTTGTTGGGAACGCTTCCAGTCTCGATGAATCTTAAGACATTTGGGATATATTGCAAATTATGGTGTAGTATTTGTGGGGTAGATGAGGAGACTACTAACCATGTCCTCTTTGAATGTCCACCATCACTTCAAACATGGACGCTATCCAGGAGCCCTTCCTCCCCCGGGAATCTTCCCATCGTCTTCAGTGTTCACTAGTCTGGATTACCTATTTCGAGGCTACCAAAAGAAGATGCTTTTTGTTATTTCCCATGGATTTTATGGTATATATGGAAGAAGAGGAATGACAACATCTATTCGAATGGGAATGGAAACCCGCAGGAGATTCTTCGCATAGCTGAAGTGGAAGGAACGATCTGGATAGATGCGCAATTGGTGGTGAATGAGCAAAATGAATAGTCATCACAGGATGTCACAACATGCGATTGATTGACAATCTTTGGAACATTCCATGATTTGTTATATAGATGGAGCTTGGAGCTAGAGAAGAAGATAAATACACGGGACAAGGATGGTTCTGTCGAAGGAATGATTCTACAGATGTTATGATGGGAGCAATAATCTCCGAAAAAGCTTATCACCTTTGCATGCTGAGTGTGAAGCACTAATATGGGAAATGGAGTGCATGAAGACCCTTCAATTCTCTGATGTAGTTTTCGTGACGGATTCTTCTCAACTGGTGAAGATGGTGTCTACACCTGAAGAATGGCCAGCTTTCTCAACTCATATGGAAGAATTCCGATGCAGTAAGATTTTCTTCCCTGCCTTTCGGATCAGACATATTCCAAGAGCACAGAATACTACGACGGAAAAGATTGCACGTGGTGCGAGGAGTTCTCTTTCAGCTATAATTTATGTCGATTCCACATCTTCGGTTTGGCTTTTCGAACCGGCAAAACCAGTTACTTAATTTAAATCCTTTATTTACTTAGATAATTTCATACAGTTTTATTACCAACAAATTTTGATTATTTCACTTCCGACAAAGACTTAGCATCTTACAATTTTCCTGCATAATAGGTGTAGCATTTTCACAGTACATGAATAACTTTTGACCGTTCAGAAATTTCTTCGTCACCCTTCCATCAAAATCTTTGTGCATATACATCCAATTTCATAACTCATATATATTGTCATTATATATTGCCATTGGATGTTTTCTAACTTTAAATTTAGTGTTTTCTTTTTCTTTGGGTGTGTTTCAGACCTAAAAGAAATGACATACATATAGGAAATTTTTGGACATGGTAGATCAGAAATTAACAACCGATTAACAACAAAAATGTTTTAATAACTAATTTACGATGAATATTGTTTCATATAGCACATAACAAACACGTTTTACCTATCATCTTTGATATACTCATTCAATCGTCATTGCTTAGTTCTAAACATTTTGTCATAATGAACTTGTAAATTTACAACCATTTTATGACTATTTGTCTAGTTCCTCGTCCATTCATTGTAACATTGTATCGATTTTACGATGGAAACTTATAAATGCTTGTAAATTGATTATAAGAGTTTTAAACAAGCAAGGTGATAACAAAAGTTTTAATACACATAATGATGTTTAGTAATAAAATCCCTCAACTAAAGATAGATCGTAAAACAACCCATCAACTAAAAAGTTTAACGAAATAAACCCTAAACTTTAATTTCATTAACGTATGTCACCATCAGCCACGGTATTTTAGACAGAGGAGTGATAGACGTTAATGAAATTAAAGTTGAGAGTTTCTTTCATTAAACTTTTAGTTGAAAGTTTATTTTTGATCTATATTTAGTCGAGGGGTTTTATTACTAAAAACCCTACTTTAAAATACAAACATTAATCTAACATTTTTTTGTCAACTAATTTTTTTATATAAAGTTCAACAGGCCAAGATATAATAGTGATATTAAACATTAATACTATTAAAACATAAGCACAAATCTAGATGAAATATTTTTTTAAAAAACTATATACAATGTACTACTACAATTATAACCTTATTATTAATAACAAGTTACTGTAAAATATAGCCTAACTAAATTTAGGAAAAAGAAAAGGAAATATGTTGTGCTTCATGAAATTAAATATAAGTTTGTTCTTTTTCTAAATTGAAAAATGAATTGGCAAGAATAGAGAGAGTCATCAGAAGACATCATGGAAGATAATAAGAAAAAGCAAATCAGAATACTATAAGGCAAAGTTTCTTTGTCAGAATACCAGAAGGAAAATGTGATAGTGTTGAAAATGGTTGATAGGTGAAAAAGAAAGCTACGCATGAAGCAGGTGTGGCTATCTTGGTACCCAGAAATCTCTATGTTACATTTCAAAGCTTTTTATATGATACCTAGAAAATGAAGAACCCAAAATAATATAGAAGATCTTGTTACTGCGGTAGAAGAGGCATACGCTGAATATCCTCCAAATCTAGTCAACCGTTTTTTTTTAACTCTCCAGTCATGTATGCAGGAGATCATGAAGATTGGAAGGTGAAAATGTGACAAACTGTCCCGTTCACTCGGATTCCAAGTTCACAGTGCTGCAGCGCATCGACCCCAACCTCGAAACAAGGAGGGGTGAATAACAGGGAGCACTCGGTGAGGTATGGGATGCTAAACCGCAAACCACTGACTTAGTACATAGCACTACGACCATGTAAACTTAGCTCTAGCATGAAACAAACACAGTGTATACACCACACAAAACAATTAATATACATCTAGTCCAACTAATACCCATGTGCTCATAGTACACAGTTACTCTCTGCACTGCGCATTTCCTCATAAGGATATACATACCCGCTACGTCGCTAGTACAATATGTCTTTGTACCCCTGCCCTCAACCAACCGCTGCATCGATAGTACAAATGTCTTTCTACTCCCGCCCTCAAAAACCCGCTGCGTCAATAGTACAAATGTCTCTGTACCCCCGCCCTCAAAACCCGCTGCGTCGATAGTATAGACGTCTTTGTATCCCCGCCCTCAAAACCCGTTGTGTCGCTAGCTCAGACATTTATAAGCCTCCGCCCTCGTCACATAGTCCCTACTATATAACTATATAACTATATATATATATAACAGTCCTCAACATCAAGTAATTCACACAATAGTTGAATCCTCTATTATCCTATTTCCGATTTAACAATCAATAAAGTAATAAACAAGACTCACAAGCAGACTCAATTTACGGAGACAGATCATGTTTCGAAACTAAACTTTTCATAATAGCAATACCAAACTAGTTCGGGATTTAACGGAGTAACACTCACTTCAGCCAAGATCGGAGATGGTAGATAAATGCCATGGCTGGTTTGATCTCCTGTGATCACGGTCAATGCCGTGAGAAGAGTTGCAGAGACCTAAAGCAAATTTTAAAGATAAATTTATATACAATCATATAGCTTTTGTATACAATCATGTTAACCGGATATATAGATAAAGTTTAAAATGTTTATATTTTAAATTACAAAAATATAAGTTTAACTATAAATTGGAGTCAAAACTATAATATGATATAGAAAAAGCTGATTTCAATGGAGGAGTTAGTCGAATTTACGTAGAAAGAGACTTTGAAACACATATAAACCAACATATAAAAAGTGATTATTGATTTTGGAGGCCCAAATAACATTATATTAATTAGGGGCCTGAGGCAAATGCCCTTTCTAATACATTGTAAGCACGCCTCTGATCACGGTACAACTCTCCGGTCACATGCTTTGCTCCTCCAATTGCTCATGGCTGAGACGGTGGTGGTTGGTGGTGATGAGACGGTGGCTCCGTCTTAACTCGTTTTCTCCTCACATTCACTTATCAATTAATTATTATACCAACCACAAACCACTTGCGATTGATTTTGGACTAGCAAAGGTAATGACATCACGGCGGTGGTTCTTCGGTGAGGGATGGTTCGAGGGGGAACGGATCGGTGGTGGTGATGGTTGCTCGGGCTTGCTCGCGATCTCTCTCTTGACTTTGTTCAATGGTAATGACGTTCATGATCTTCAGTGGTAATGAAAATACCAGTGACTCCTCTCTCAATAAATCCAATAAATATCCATAAATCCAATAATATCGATAAAAACATAAAACCGAAACTCTGAAAAGAAATAAATAAACTCCCCAAAACACCAGTCCTATAGCAATCACTTCTGCTCGTCGGTCTTACCTGAAAGGAGGAAAGAAGGAGGGGTGAGTAACAGGGGAGTCACTCAGTGAGGTATGAGATGCTAAACCACAAACCACTGACTTAGTATATAGCACTACGACTATATATGCCTAACTCTAGCATGGAACATACACGGTGTCTACACCACACAGAACAATCAATATACGTCTAGTCCAACTAATACCCATTCGCTCATAGTACACAGTTACTCTCTGCACTGCAGATTTTCTCATAAGGATATACATACCGACTGCATCGCTAGTACAATATGTCTCTGTACCCCCGCCCTCAACCACCCGCTGCGTCGATAGTACAAACGTCTTTATACCCCTTCCCTCAAAAACCCGATGCGTTTATAGTACAAACATCTCTATACCCCTCCCTCAAAACCCGTTGCGTCGATAGTGCAGACGTCTCTGTCACCCGCCCTCAAAACCTGCTGCGTCACTAGCTCATATATCTCTGAGCTTCCATCCTCGTCACATAGTCCCTACTATATAACTATATATATACATATATATAACTATATATATTTATATATATAGTAGTCCTCAACATCAAGTAATTCATACAATAATTGAATTCTCTATTATCCTATTTTTGATTTAACAATCAATAAAATAATAAACAAGACTCACAAGCAGACTCAATTTACGAAGACAAATCATGTTTCGAAAAGAAACTTTTCATAATAGCAGTACTAAATTAGTTTGAGATTTAACAGAGTAACCCTCACCTTAGCCAAGATCGATCGGACATGGTAGATAAATGTCCGAAACATATTTGTCTTCTCTAACATCACCCTAAAAGATTCCTTCCTATTAGTGGTGGTGTTGAATGAACACGTGTGCCATAAAATCACTACACACATGCAAGGTCACACTTATGATTATATCCTATTAATTAATGTTACCTGTATCTGAAGTAACAAAGATGATAATACTTAGCTAAAATGGTTGGGACCACGGTTGATGATCGTGGCTGATTTGATCTCTGGTGATCACGGTACAACTCTCCGGTCACATGCCTTGCACCTCCAATTGCTCATGGTTGAGACGGTGGTGGTTGGTGGTGATGAGACGGTGGCTCCGTCTTTAACTCGTTTCCTCCTCACGTTCACTTATCAGATCAATATTATACCAACCACAAAGCACTTGCGATTGATTTTGGACTAGCAAAGGTAGTGACATCACGGCGGTGGCTCTTCGGTGATGGGATGGTTCGAGGGGGAACGGATCGGTGGTGGTGATGGTTGCTCGGGTTGCTCGTGATCTCTCTCTTGACTTTTCTCACGTTATCAACGCATGAGATGGCATGGTAATGGATCCAGTGACTCAATCTCTTAACACAAGAACAAGGCCAATAATGGTGGTTGTAACATCTTAGAACCTGATCCAAAATTTTTGAAAGGAAAGAGGTATGTCTATGGTCCGTTTGTCTAAAAATCTAGGGTTCTCTTTCTTTTTCTTATAAATAGAGAGCCTTTTTCCTCATTTCTCTGCATTTACCAAATCTGAAGCGAAGCTCTGCAGAGAATTCCTAGAGATTGAAAGCCCTAGCCGTCAAGCCCCCCCTTGCACCGTCTCTCTCCTCTCTTCTTTCTCTTCTCCGTTGTTGGGGATAGATTGCATCTACCCGACATAGACCCATTTAAGTGTGATCACGGTCCAAAAACAAGATTGAAGTCAGCCCACACATCGCCAAACCGACTTTGGCGAGACAAGGAGGTGCATATATAAAGAAGGAGTTGTAATGAAAAGAGGAGATACACACACAAAACGATCAAAGCAATACCTAGAATTAGGGCTTTTCCTATTACTCTTCTTGTTTTGTTCTTCATAATACAATTGACTTCAATCAATACACATCTTTTGATCCGTTCATGAATTCATATTTGATAAATCCACCATCAAAATTGATTATCAACAGAGTATACCGATTTCAGATTCAACAATTGGCGCGGTCTGTGGGAAGTTTTCTATTAGAACGCTTAAGAACATCAAAACAAAACGATGACATGAACTCCAACGAATCCAACAGGTCAACAACCAATCGACCTCAACACCGTCTTGGCATCTCTCGCCACCGTGGTTCAATGACTTGATCAACAATATGCCACAAACAAAGCAACTCAAGAACGTCTAGAAGTAATCGCCGCTGCATGCCTTCCTCTTGCGCAAGCAAACGATCAAGATCCTGATACGGCTAGACGACGTTTATTTCAAACTGCGGCGAGATCAAACAGCCGATCAAGCGACCAACGAAGAAGTTCTTCACCTTCAGAGAACAATCAAAGACATGTCATCTCGAATTCATCAAGCCATGAGTTTTGCACCAGAGATCGATCGAGTCTTGGAAGCAACCCAAAAAACTCCTTTCATGAAGAAGATCACCCATCACACACCAAAAGAATTTGAAAAACGTGGCTAGAGAGAGAGAGAGAGAGAAAGAAATCGTTTTAAGAGTGTAGTCATTTCTGAAGACCGATATTTCACCGAGAAGGAAAGTTCTGTCCAATCGAAGAATTTCTGCGATCGTCATGCGGAAGCTCTGACAAAATCAATCCGACCAATCCTATCATATTCTTTGATTATCAAGTGGAGGTGCTGTCCAAGGTTAGTTCAATTATATGGGTTTAGATCAGTCGAAGTTCTGAAGCTCTTCTGAGAAGTCTGAGAATCGTCCAGAAGCTAGAGAAGGTTCTGCTCGAGTTGAGTTATGTCCATACAAGTTTAAGGGGAAGTTCTGTCCAAGTTAAGATCAGTCCATTCCAGTCCATTAAAGACGTCAAGGTTGGGTTTTGGCCAAGTTCTCTCCGATCAACCAGCTGCTTATCGACATAGAACAATGTGAGTTGGTTTGTTTGAATTCCACTTGGAATTTAGGATAGTTTTATGGTTTGCTTGAGTTCCACTTGGAACTTAGGATATAGACCGAGTTGCATATAGAGTAGAATTCACACGCTATTGCATGATAGAGTCCTTAGGGTTATTTATTAAACCGGACACAGTTTAGCACAGGCTAAGCTGAGATTAAATGGAATTAAAACTGAATTAAAAAACCTGACTAGGACTAGGAAATCATGTTTTCTATTCTTGCTTGTTGATATGGTTGAGTGCAGGTTTCTGTTATCTTTAAAGATAGTTTCTTAGCAGGAGGATGAACTATCTGGGTAACGGTTTGATTGGGTAGATTGCTTGTTAGATTAATTAAATGCTTGCTTGTTTAATTAATGTTGTTGATTGAAGTTAGTCAACTCTTGGTAAGGGAGTGACTTACTGGTTGAGTTATTATGATATTTGTTGTTTAGTTTATTAGATGATAGTACCAAGAATCCTAGGCCATATAGGCCGGATCACTTGTACAAGTTGTTAGTGTTGTAGAGTTAGAGAGTGATGCGATGCCATATAACTTGTATGTAACCCACCTTGCTAGGCATGTTTAGGGGTGGATTAGTGCTTCCTCGACCTCGTACCCAGCAGGTTCAAGGAAACCCCTTATTCGCTGGATCGAGAACACTCAGAGAGACGGGATCTGGCCTATGGTTGAGTTGTTGCACGACGACGTAGTAACCGGCAGTGGCCTGAACGTATTAGGGCTGTCTCGCGGTGACCCGAACGTACTGTGGGCCGCGATCGTCGTGTGACAATCGGCAGTGTCCCGAACGTACTGGGGCTGTCGTGCGGTGACCCGAACGTACTGGGGCTGTCGCGCGGTGACCCAAACGTACTGAGGGCCGCGTTCGGTTTAAAGTTCCTTCTCCTAGCCTTTGTGGTAGGGAGATAGGATATTGCCGAGGATTATGAGGAGGAACACGAAGTCACCAGGGCCCAGGTTAGAGTGTTGTGTTTAGTAAAGGGTTATGGAACCCTAGAGTAAGTGTAACACCGATTTACGGTGTTACGAGTTAGAATTGAGTCGTAGCTAATTAGTGTATTGTGATTGATGATTGGATATTGGTTGTTGACATGTTTTATGCAGGTTCCCGTTACTTGAAGTTAGATTATGGCAGGAGGCTGAGTCTAACTTAGTAACGGTTTGTTTAGATACTGAGTTGTGATTGATTGTTTAGCCTTAGCTTAGTTTGCTTGCTAGGGTTAGATTGATTGCTATTTTGGGTTGTCTGGGTTAGTTACTAGGTTTCGGGTAGAGGCCGCCAGCTCACTGAGTAACATTAGGTTACTCATCCAACTCCGTTGTCCTTTTTGCAAGTAGATTTAGGTAAGGATGATCGGATAGCTTGGTGCTGGACGTTAGGACCACCAGAGTAAATTTTCATGCCTTTTGTAAACGGTATTGTGAATTGTGTTTAGTTGACTCGATTTGGCATTAGGCCGGGCGCGAGTCTTGAATTATTTTGATGTATGAATATTTTTAATCAATAAAGTATTTGTTTTTATGCACATCAGAGTACTCTGATATTTGACTAGTTCGGTCTAGCACAACGCTAACTCTTGGTACAGGTTGCAAAGCCTTAGGACTTGACTTAGTGGGACGAGTTAGTGGATAAACTGGTCTAAGTTAAGGAGTGATTTTTGTGACTTAGCTGGATTTTCCCTAGCCCGTCACGTAGCGCTTCCGGACCATGGTGTTGGGTTGGACGGTCAGTCATGTTCTTGTTTGATTGTTGGCTGGCCGATTGGCTCTTTCATCTCTAACCCTGTGTGTTGGGTAGTCTATCGGTCATGTTCTTGTTTGATTGTTGGCCAGTGGATTGACCATATGTCTAGGCCGGTTCAGGGGTGTTACAGAGGTGGTATCAGAGCATGGTTTCGTCCATGCTTCTGGAACTCATGATTTAATCGGTTTTTATTTTTTTATCGAGTCAAAAAGAGTCACAAAAGGCATTAGGGAACCGGTCACGTCCAGCGGTAGGATTTATTTGTTTAGGAAATAGGAGTAGATAGTGAAATCTAGAATTGCTAGGTTGTGTGGATATAATTTTTAGGTTGCTGGTTAGCTTTGTGATTAGGTTGATTGGTTAGAATTACGGTTAGGTTGTTTGCTTAGTTAATTGTTCGGTTAGTTGATGACTAACTTGCGTGTGGAGTGTTCTATTTAGTTGCAGCTAGTAAGTGTGTTCGTTGATCGGAACTTTAAGGATGAAAACCTTAAAGTAAAGGGAGTTCAAGGCCAAAAATCAAAACCCGAAGAGAAAGAGAAAAGAAGTGACCAGAGGGACTGCACATTGGTATGGACTGGACAAATGAGGATGAACAAGATTTCGTTGGGAAAAGACTTCATCAGTATCGTGGGAAATGAGTGTCATGGTAGAGTAAAAGCAAGAAGACGACTCACTGATCGTTCAAGTGAAGAGATATGAAGACGATTGAGGAGACATTGAGGAGGACACTCAAGGAGCATTGGTAGACATAGTAAAGCGATATGGAGATGAGTTGAGGATGATTGAAGCATAGGAAATCAAGAAGTACACAAATGAGAGGATTCAAGAGGAGAATGATTGGGAATGCATCAAGGTAGAGGGAGATCAGAATCCAAACTACGGATAAGGAAATCGAAAGACGACATCAAAGACAATTCAATGAAGAAACATATTGCTGGACAAAGTTATCCAAGAAGAGAGTGTCATCAAGACTCATCAGGGAGGAACATGTCAAGAAGCGGAGTAGTTGGCCATCTAAGAATTTGGGGACGAATTAATTCTATTAAGAGGGGGGGGGGGAGAATGTAAAACCCCTCCGAAGGGGTAAAATGGTTGAGATCGACAAAGTCAGAATTTGGAGCCAACCTTTTGGGAATTACTTGGTATCAACAAAAGAAAATTTTGGAGACATAATAATTTGGAAGCAGGACGGGAATTAAGCAGGACGGGAAGCAAGCACAACGGGATGGAAGCACGATGGGAAAACCCGAATTTGGGCGAAAACCCAAATTTCGGTTTTATGGAATTTCTCAGAGAAGCCGGAGGCTTGGAAAATATTTTCCGTCAAGGTCAGAATTCATTTGGATTTTATTAAAAATAATTGGCGCATCAGAACATTAGCGGGAAATTATTCGAAATTGATCGCGGATCAAAAATTTACAGGAAGGACCAAAATCAATCAAATGAACCGAGAAGTTCGAGGTGACTCAACACATGGGTTCAAGACGTGGTATCAACCATCTGATAAGCTATCTGTCTACATAAGCTCGAGGTGTCGGCGTGGATGGAAGCAGCACATGCAGCTTGACATGCCGGAGCACGAGGTGTCGTAGCGCATGCAACCGAAGCATGCTGATTGACATGCAGGTGATGTGGTGTTGCTTTGCATGCAGCCAGGACGTATATCGTACATATGGAGGACGTGGTGTCACCTTGCATGTCATCCTGGTCATGCAGCCATCCATGTGGAGCCCGAGGTGTCGCCGTGCATGCAACCGAAGCATGTTGATCGACACGCAGGGGACATTGTGTCGCAACACATGGAGTGTGTGCAGGCTGAGAGACATGTGGACGTGGAGGTGTCTTATTGCATGGACCTGAGACATGCATTATGGAATGTGGACGCCCGTGTGTCGCCGTGCATGCGACCGGAAGCATGCGGGCTGACACACAGGCGCTGGTGTGGTTTGATATGATTGGTCGGTGGTTTCTATAAATAGCCATGCACCCCCATCAGTTTCATTCATCCATCACACAAAAAAGCACTTGAAAAACTTGGCTAGAGAGAGAGAGAGAGAGAGAGAGAGAGAGAGAGAGAGAGAAAGAAATCGTTTTAAGAGTGTAGTCATTTCTGAAGACCGATATTTCACCGAGAAGGCAAGTTCTGTCCAATTGAAGAATTTTTGCGATTGTTATGCGGAAGCTCTGCCCAAATCAATCCGACCAATCCTCTCATATTCTTTGATGATCAAGTGGAGGTGCTGTTCAAGGTTAGTTCAATTCTATGGGTTCAGATCAGTCGAAGTTCTGAAGCTCTTCTGAGAAGTTTGAGAATCGTCCAGAAGCTAGAGAAGGTTCTGCTCGAGTTGAGTTATGTCAATACCAGTTTAAGGGAAGGTTCTGTCCAAGTCAAGATCAGTCCAGTCCATTCCATTAAAGACGTCAAGGTTGGGTTTTGGCCAAGTTCTCTCCGATCAATCAGCTGCTTATCGGCATAGAACACTGTGAGTTTGTTTGTTTGAATTCCACTTGGAATTTAGGATAGTTTTACGGTTTGCTTGAGTTCCAATTGGAACTGAGGATATAGATCGAGTTGCATATAGAGTAGAATTCACATGCTATTGCATGATAGAGTCCTTAGGGTTATTTTTTAAACCGGGCTTAGTTTAGCATGGTCTACGCTGAGATTAAATGGAATTAAGATTGAATTAATAACCTGACTAGGACTAGGATGTATCATGTTTTCTATTCTTGCTTGTTGATATGGTTGAGTGCAGGTTTCCGTTATCTTTAAAAATAGTTTCTTAGTAGGAGGATGAACTATTTGGGTAACGGTTTGATTGGGTAGATTGCTTGTTAGTTTAATTAAATGCTTGCTTGTTTAATTAATCTTGTTGATTGAAGTTAGTCAACTCTTGGTAAAGGAGTGACTAAGTAGTTGAGTTATTATTATATTTGTTGTTTAGTTTATTAGATGATAGTACCAAGAATCCTAGGCCATATAGGCCGGATCACTTGTACGAATTGTTAGTGTTGTAGAGTTAGAGAGTGATGCCATATAGATTGTGTTTAGCCCACCTTGCTAGGAATGTTTAGGGGTGGATTAGTTCTTCCTCGACCTCGTACCCAGCGAGTTCAAGGAAACCCCTTATTCGCTGGATCGAGAACATTCAGAGAGACGGGGTCATGGTCTATGGCTGAGTGGTTGCACGACGAGGTAGTAACCTGCAGTGGCCCGAACGTACTGGGGCTGTCTCGCGGTGACCCGAACGTACTGTGGGCTGCGATCGTCGTGTGACAACTGGCAGTGGCCCGAACGTACTGGGGCTGTCGCGCGGGGACCCGAACGTACTCGGGGCCGCGTTCGGTTTAAAGTTCCTTCTCCTAGCCTTTGTGGTAGGGAGATTGGATATTACCGAGGATTATGAGGAGGAACACAAAGTCACCAGGGCCCAGGTTAGAGTGTTGTGTTTAGTAAAGGGTTATGGAACCCTAGAGTAAGTGTAACACCGATATACGGTGTTACGAGTTAGAATTGAGTCATAATTAATTAGTGTATTGTGATTGATGATTGGATATTGGTTGTTGACATATTTTATGCAGGTTCCCGTTACTTGAAGTTAGATTATGGCAAGAGGCTGGGTCTAACTTAGTAACGGTTTGTTTAGATACTGAGTTGTGATTGATTGTTTAGCCTTAGCTTAGTTTGCTTGCTATTGTTAGATTGATTGTTATTTTGGGTTGTCTGGGTTAGTTACTAGGTTGCGGGTAGAGGCTGCCAACTCACTGAGTAACATTAGGTTATTCTCCAACTCTGTTGTCCTTTTTGCAGGTAGATTTAGGTAAGGATGATCGGATAGCTTGGTGCTGGACGTTAGGACCACCGGAGTAGATTTTCAAGCCTTTTGTAAACGGTATTGTGAAATGTGTTTAGTTGACTCGATTTGGCATTAGGCCGGGCGCCAGTCTTGAATTATTTTGATGTATGAATATTTCTTGAATCACTGAAGTATTTGTTTTTCATGCGCATCATGAGTACTATGATATTTGACTAGTCCGGTCTAGCACAACGCTAACTCTTGGTACGGGTTGCAAAGGCTTAGGCCTTGACTTAGTGGGACGAGTTAGTGGATAAACTGGTCTAAGTTACAGAGTGATTTTTGTGACTTAGATGGATTGTCCCTAGCCCGTCACGTAGCGCTTCCGGACCATGGTGTTGGGTTGGACGGTCAGTCATGTTCTTGTTTGATTGTTGGCTGGCCGGTTGGCTCTTTCATCTATAACCCTGGGTGTTGGGTGGTGTATCGGTCATGTTCTTGTTTGATTGTTGTCCGGTGGATTGACCATGTGTCTAGGACGGTTCGGGGGTGTTACAGACGTCTTGTTATCGGCTAATTCCCTTTGGACTCAAAAACAAAGGAGCTAAATATCAGCGTCTCGTTAACAGAATGTTCGCCGATAAACTAGGAGTTACAATGGAAGTATATATTGACAACATGCTGGTCAAATCGCTTATCGCGAAAGACCATATCAGACAATCTCTCCGAGTGCTTCGACACCCTCAACAAGTAAAGAATGAAGCTCAATCCGGCGAAGTGCACCTTCGGGGTTACTTCTGGTGAGTTCCTCGGATACATCATGACATAGCAAGGAATCGAAGCAAACCCTAAACAGATCTCTGTGGTGTTGGATCTGCCCAACCCTAAGACATCTCGAGAAATCCAGCGTCTTACTGGGAGAGTAGCTACCCTAAACAAGTTTATCTCAAGATCTACGAACAAGTGTCTCCCATTCTACGAGTACCTACGAGGAAATAAGAAGTTTTTGTGGGACGAAGAATGCGAGAAGGCATTCTCCACATTGAAACAATACCTAACAACCCCGTCGGTACTAGCAAAACCAGACGCGGGCGATACCTTGTACCTTTACGTTGCAGTCTCTCCCTCGGCGGTAAGCAACATTCTCATCAAGGAGGACCAAGGTGAACAACATCCTATTTTTTATACCAGCAAGTGTCTAACCGACGCCGAGACGAGATACCCTACACTCGAAAGGATGGCTCTCGCCGTCGTCATGCCGGCAAGGAAACTACGCCCCTATTTCCAGTCTCATTTCATAGTCGTTCTCACCGACCTTCCCCTGCGGACCATACTACAAAATGCCAACCAGTCTGGAAGACTCTCCAAATGGGCCATCGAGCTCAGCGAGTACGACATCTCATACAAAAACAGGCCAGCGATCAAGACTCAAGTATTAGCTGACTTCCTTGTTGAGATTCCCCCAGCCAAGCAGCGGAACTCGACACCCCGATGAAAAGTTGGATCTTGCACGTCGATGGGGCATCATCTAATAAAAGATCAGGGATAGGCATTCATCTCCAGTCACCCACCGAAGAACTCATCAAACAATCATTCCAACTTGGTTTCACAGCATCCAATAATGAAGCCGAGTATGAAGCATTGATCGCAGGACTTCGCTTGGCCAAAGTAGTTGGAGCAAAACGATTGCAGGCCTTTTACGATTCTCAACTCGTTGCCAATCAATATAGTGGAGATTACGAGAGAATGTATGCCTACCTCGGCATCGTCAAAAATTTAGGTTCCAAATTCGATCACTTCGAACTCACTAAGGTCCCCAAAAAGGACAATTGCTTCGCAGATGCATTAGCCGCATTGGGAAGCAATCAACAAAATCAAATCAGGCGAACAATCCCGATCCATACAGTGGAAAAGCCGGGAATTACACTGTCGGAAGGCAAAGATATCCTCGCCATCTCCTCCAACGTCACCGAGATCACTTCCTCAGGAGGAAACGGTGGAGATTAACAAACTCCTTTTCTCGATTACCTTAACAAAGTAATACTCCTAGAGGATAAGTGGGAATCTCGTCGACTCAAAGCAAAAAGTTCCAACTATGTGTCGATAGACGGTAAGTTACATTGATGGACCGCGAACAAATTACTACTCACCTGCGTAGGAAAGGAAGAAGCGGAGCTCGTCATGATCGAAACCCACGAAGGTGAAGGAGGCAACCACAGCAGAGGTAAATCTCTCACGTTAAAACTAAAGTCTTAAGGTCATTATTGGCCGACCATAGTCAACGATTGCGAGGAGTATGCATCTCGGTGTGATAAATGCCAGCGACATGCTCCCAACATACACTCTCCAACCGAGCTATTGAAGACTTCAACAGCACCATACCCGTTTATGCGGTGGGAAATGGATATAGTCGGTCCCTTACCAAGCTCTAGACAGAGACGCTTCCTACTCGTCATGACCGATTACTTCACGAAATGGGTCGAAGCAAAAGCCTACGTCCAGATCACCGAGAAGGAAGTCCAGAGTTTTTTCTGGAAATACATCATATGTCGGCACGAACTACCCTACGAGATAGTCACTGATAATGGGATCCAGTTCACCTCTAACAAATTTCGGGAATTTTGCGATAATGGAGAATATGCCTTAGTTTCTCAACTCCCAGATACCCGCAGGGGAATGGGCAAGCAGAAGAAACAAACAAGGTCATCATCAACAGGATCAAGAAAAGATTAGATCTAAAAAAAGGACACTGGGGCGACAAGTTGGATGGAGTACTCTAGTCTCATCGGACTATGCCTCGAAGCGCTACAGGGAAAACACCATTCTCATTAGCCTACGGGGTTGAGGTGATAGCTCCCGCCGAGGTCAACGTGACCAGTCTTAGAAGACTTAAGATGCCTCAACACGGTGATCTTAATTATGACATGATGATCGATGCCCTCGACCAACTTGAGGAACGACGAGATCAAGCTCTATTGAGGATTCAGAACTATCAACATCTCGCCGAATCCTACTACAACAGAAAGGTTAGATCGCGTTCAATACAACTCGGCGATCTCGTCCTATGCAAAGTCTTCGAAAATACTAAGGAGTGGAGAGCAGGTAAACTCGGCACTAACTGGGAAGGACCCTACAAAATAACACATGTGATCAAACCCGGGGTTTACCGACTTGAGACATCTTTTGGCGAACAAATCCCAAGGTCTTGGAACTTGATCAACCTGAAACGGTTCTACAGCGCTTAAATAAAGGAACAGAAAACTACGAGTGACTTGATCCCATCTCGGGTACGTAGGCAGCCTTTAACCAGGTTCAGTTACAAAAAAAAAAAAGAACTACGAGTGACTTTATCTCATCTCGGGTACGTAGGCAGCCTTTAACCGGGTTCAGTTACAATATATATATATATATATATATTTATATATGTATTTATATATACTTCTTTTGATTTGCATCACAGCTTCGTCAGTTCCGATCATATAAATATATATTTATTAAATCCAACTCGGATCTTTTAACTGAACCACTTAACCCGTAACTTTGTTATGGATTCAAGTCGGTAGTAAGCCACAATAGACAAACATGTCGAATGGACTTACTCGCTCTATGTTAAGATCAAACACTTAGAGAACAAAAAATTGAATGATGAACGCGGCATCACAGTAGACGATAAAAAATAAAAACTACTTGATAACTTAAAGTTAAGGGTACATTTCTTCCTATTTTTGCAAAGTTCAACGATGTCGGCTTATCTGACGAGATTAAGTCCTATTTGCTTACTTTGCGAAATCGTTACAAAAATTGAAGACATTGGTTCTCGACCTACTGTTCGTTCGATAAAACGTCAATCAATATTGATGTCGCTATTTGTTGTTGACTAGAAGATTGATTAAAACAAAAGCGATATTCATAAAATAAAACCGTACTCGGTTGTAGTTCTTACATAAAAAAAACAACAAAGAGAAACAAACAATGAAATACATTAAATAAGCATGTTTCAGGCATGGAGATCCTAGATATCCTGAGGCGAGAAGGCCGTCATATTAGAACCATGTTCGTCGAGACCGATCGGAACAAGGTTAATCTCGGAGGCGACAATAACCTCCATTCCTTGCATCTCTTCTTGATATTTGACTTCGTCGGCTCTCGCCTCTTGAAGTACCTCGTCCATCGACAAACCTTGGATCTGAATCTTCTCAAGACCTTCTCGGGTTCCCTTGGCTTGAGAGTACAAGTCCAGTTTGAACTGGATCGAAGGCTGCTCTTCGATAAACTGGCGCGCCTTCTCGTACACCGGCACTACTTGCTTTCTCAAATCAGATTCAACCCGAAGCTTTTCCTTTCTCACCTCATTCTCCCAGGACTCCCTTAGCCTCATCGTCGTCGTCTCGAATCTCAGTTCGACTTCCGTCTTCTCCTGCTCCAGATTGCGACATCGAGTGTCGAGACCCTCATTTTGAGCTTTCAGCTCTTCCAGCTCTTTGGAAAGAAGCTCATTGCGAGACCTCTCAAGCTCGTCCCACTCCACAGCCTCATTCTTCTCGGCTTCCAGTTTACTGACTTGCTCCTTGTAGGTACCGCACTTATAAGCCAGCTCGGAAATCTCCTTTCTCTTCCTCTTCAGAGATACGGTCTTCAGCGCCAGCTTCTCGTCCTGAGCTCTCAGCTTTGCTTCGTAATCTCTCACCATGAGATTGACATTTCCAAAGAACTAAATGAAAAAGGGAAAACCAATTAAACAAAATAATAAGTGAAGGAAGAAGTCGGATGTGGATGGAACTTACGATGGCTCCAGCCCGACTCTCGATATCGGCTGTTTTGCCAGAGTTGCTCCACCTCAGGCATCCCTTTCTTCTTTAGCTTTATCTGACGGAATAAGCGTGCCGGCACCTCATGGTCCTCGACAAAAGGAACGTCGGTATGCTGGTACTTGAAGTCGATAAGGTGAGGGTACTCAACCACCTCGTCACCATGAGCAGCTTGCTCAGGCTCTTGGAACTGATCTCCTTGCGGCTCCTCCCCTGTTAAAGGATCCACCGGATGCTCTTCCGTCGGCACCTCGTCTGTTATCACCGCTTCGGCCTCGACAAAAGGTTCAAGGGAAGGTTTTTCTTGAACCTGCGGTTCTCGTCGTCATCGCCGATATGCTCTTCTGGTCCTTGGGAAGAGGGGACCGGTTTGGGCTAGCATGCAGAGCTCCTTCGTCTGCAGTCGAGGACCTTCTCCGCTTGGCAGGCCGACCATCACCAGAAGATTCACGACCGTGAACCGGGGTACCGATCGTATCGGCATAGGAGGGAAGAGATGCGAGATTCAGCTTTCCCATTCTTTGGTTGCGGCTTCATTCTATTGAAGTTTCGGATGTACATAAAAGCGTAGTCACATAAGGATTAAGGAGCAAAAGTTATCAAGGAAAGTGAGTATTCGACAAACTCAGTAGTTACCTCGGTTTATTCTATTCAGAGCGGCTTGAATACGCGCTTCGCTGATGTCAGGACAATGTTGGTGACTTAGCTTCCTGATAGCTTCAACTTCCTCGAGAAAAGACCAAGAACCACCTTGTGTGACCACTTGGAGAGCCGATCTGCAACAAAGAAAAAAGAGATGAAGCAGATCAGTAGAAGTGCAATAATTAACGACCCGAAATCATTTCGATATTAGCATTGAAGTATCCGTTCAGAATCACTGAAGGATCTTCAAAGGATGCTTCATTGATCTTGACGTAGAAGTAGGCCCGGTTACAGAAGTTCACTTTAGATGGCTTCCCAGTAATCATGTTGTACTTGGGGACCATCTTCCAATAAAAGAACCTCGTCTTCGCAGTGATACTAGGTGTTGTGATCTACTTGAATAGGCGGACCTACATCTTGATGCTCAACTCGGCAGCAAGGACAGCCAGCGTTACCAAAATCCTGATCCCATTCGCCGTATACTGACCGAGGGCTATCTTTCTCCGGGAGCAGTAGGTAGTCAGGAACTCGGGTAGGGGCCACCAAAGCGAGCAATTGTTGAACCAGGACTCGTATACGCAAGCGTATCCTACAGGAGGATTCCACAGTATTTGGTGGTTTTCTGGGATGAGGAACGAGAACCCGACAGGCGGACTGTTATGAAGAGTTAGTCTCCGAACGCTTTTGAAGGTGGATATGGTAGGAAAATGGTTCTCCCATTTTTGGTTCTTTTTGACGCTCAAGCGACGTTCCTGCTCCGGATCTATCTCCTCGTCGAACTCGAAGTCGTTTCCAGTCCATCGCATGGGAAGGAGGTCAGCTAAGGCCAAGCTAATTTCCTTCTCAGCTGAAGCCTTATACTTGTCAACTGAGCAAGCATCCGCATCGGGATTGACTATCGGCGTGGATCTCGGTTTGGTTTCCTGCACCACATCATCTACAGGGACTTGACCAGTCGCTTCTCTTTCTTCCAGCTCTAAGTTAAACTGAACGACACTACGTTCGTTGTCGTCCAACTCAGCAAGATCTTTACTCGTCGGTCTCGGAATCATCGATAACGGGTGGCGTCTAGTGGTCGAGTCTAGTATGTGAAATGTGAAATAAGAATGAGAATGGGAATGGGAATGGGAATGGGAATGGGAATGGGAATGGGAATGGGAATGGGAATGGGAATGGGAATGGGAATGGGAATGGGAATGGGAATGGGAATGGGAATGGGAATGGGAATGGGAATGGGAATGGGAATGGGAATGGGAATGGGAATGGGAATGGGAATGAGAATGAGAATGAGAATGAGAATGAGAAAGAGAATGAGAATGAGAATGTGAATGGTTATCGAGTCAATGAAATTGTTTGTAGTCCTGCTTGAGACACCGATAACGGGTGGCGTCTAGAGTTATGACTGATATATGGTGTTTTTAGCACATTGTGCATATGCTTTCTAGTTTGTTTTCATGTCTTTACCGAGTATATCTAGTCCTTTTCGAGTCATTTCAGGTCTAGAGTAGGTTGGGAGGCTACTACAGGGAAACATCAACAAAAGAATGAAAATTGGAGTTTTTCTCGACAGAACAAGCGAGTGCTGACCAAGCGGAACAACCGAGTGTTTATTCCAGCGACAGAGATATTTAAGGAAACCAATAAAAACTCGGGATTTGCCATAATTTTCCATCTTTTCTCTCACAGCCGCCAGGAACCTGCATATCATCTTCTTCTATTTTTCTATTAGTTTCTAAGCTATTTTTGAGAGAGAAAAGAGACCATAGAGATTTTATTATGGAGATTTGCAAGTTTATTAAGGGAGAAGGCCATCTCTCTCGCCTTAGAGAAGAACCCCTGAACCCTCTTCATTCTCTTTTATTTATATGCAGTATTATTCATCTATTGTTTCTGTGTTTTTCGTGGCATTGGCTGAGTAGTCAACTTGCTTAGTCTAGGGTGTTAGATCCGTGAGCTAAACATAGATAAGTCATAAATCCATTGTCTTCATTCACATATGCTCTTAAAACCTGCATCAAGTTAACCACTTAGTGCATGATTCTAGATTTAATCTATTCATCAAAAGTGCTTTAGGTTGCTAGACATAACTTGAATGAGCATTGCATCCCTAATCAGTGAAAGTAAATATTAGGGTGTTTGGTGAACATATCGGACATGTTCTATACTGCTCGCCATCAATTTCAGACCAAGCAAATGTTTAGGATCTGAGGCTGATTGGCGTAGGGAGCAGCACTGCAAAAGTAGTCTGTTCCGAGTTGCTTGCTCCGAGTTATAGACTGTTCTTAATAAAACTTGAATAATTGTTTAGCTTACACATGTTTGACACCCGATTGAACTACCCTAGGCTAGCATTCTTAATCACGTGAAAACTCAACTAAACCGTGTTACTTGCTTGTTACAATATCTCAATCTCAAACCCCCATATTGTTTTAGCTAAGTATTGATCCCATAAAAGTAAAGTGTAACCATTGGTCTCTGTGGATTCAATCCTAAAGTGCTACATCGACATACTATTCGATTGTGGTAGTGTGCACATTTGGTTAATTGATGTGCGTTTACACGTAATATCAAGGATCCGCAGGATAATAGCCTAACAAGTGGTACATGCGGGTGAGTTTCCGTGGGAGAGCGCCGGATGAGGCACCCATGGTAGTGAGTTGCCACGAGAGAGCGCCGGATGAGGCACTTGTGGTAGGGATGTGATGAGTTGCCACGGTAGATCGCCGGATGAGGCACTCGTGGTAGTTAGAGGCACCTTAAGATCGAGTCATGCCGAGTTGTGGCATAATTATGATTATTGAGACGAGGAGGCAGACATAGCCAGAATTGCCAACGAGCTAGACCTCAGGTAATCATTTAGGAAGTTGGGGGACAGTCTGAGGACTTGAGATCTGCCAGGTTAGACCGACACCTGGAGGGTCACCGTGAGTGAGCCATAGGTCCTTACGTCTAGGTTGCTTGGTGTCAGTCTGTTGTATTTGTGTTGTACGTCGAGTCGGTCTAATTATTTCCTTGGCAATGACCGAGTTGATTGTATTGACTGATCGCTAGGTTGATAGAAATGCATAAGAATGTGATCTCCGGAGATGTTAAGTTGCATTGATTGTTTGTAGTGGCTAGCCAGCCATCTTTCCTACATGGAGTAATGTAGAGTGTCATGCGGGGAGACTGGTCTAGAACCACTTCACTGAGTATCCCAAAACTCACTCCCTCCCTTTTTATTTCCCTTTGCACAAGACTGTAAGTAGAAGTATATGTATACGGGTAGATTGGTATTTCAAAGGAAACATTGCATCCGTAGACTCTTGGGACCAGTATGTAGACACGTTGGGTGTCTTAATTTTGTAAACGCGTGTCCATAACTATCGCTCGACAATCCCGGACGGACGACGGAGGAGTGGGATGTTACAGTGGTGATGAAGACGGACGGTGGTGTGATGTGATACAGCGGCTCCGGTCTCGTGTATCTCTTCTCCACGTCTTGACCTCTATACTTCATTGCAAATCTTCAACAAAGGCATCAATGGTAATGACGTTCATGATCTTCAGTGGTAATGAAAATATTAGTGACTCCTCTCTCACTCTGCGATGTTGACGGCGCCCAAAGAAGAAAACAATATCTATGCTTATATATAATTAGGTAAGCACCCTTGTTTGATCCATTAATTAATTAAACCATCGTAACTGGTTTAGTTAAACCAATTATTTCAAACAAACCAACTCATGGTTAATAAAGCAGAATTAGAGTCGTTACAATATCATACACCATCAACATAAACAACACATACGAACGTTCAGATCTTAAAATATTTTGGAAGTAAAATTTTGAGCATATCTTTGATCACTTGTTGGAATTCTGGAGGGAGATCTGGATCATCATTGGGAAGCTTGTTCAAGTCAAATTCATATTTGCATTGCAAATACCTATTCAAACTTGCTGAGCAAATTCCGTTCTATCTATTTCTTTCATCGTTTGTGGAAGCTTGTTCAAGTCAAAATCATAATATACCTTGAAATGATTTACATGACTTTATTGAGAAATTTCCATGTTATCTGCTTCTTCTTCTTCAGTCATCACGGGATACTTATTTTTTCTTCCACCATCTTCTCCAAAAAAACTCATCAACTTTATGAAAAAAGGTTTTATGAGATAACTAGAAAGAAATAATTTTATAGAATACGATTAGAACTTTTACATTGATATAATAATCAGTAGTCTATTTGACTTCACTGCATTACAGTGTTGAATAAGTTTTTATAATTTTAATAGTTATATTTATTTTATCTTAAACAAAAATAATAAAAATATGCATAGAAAACTGAAATATATTTTTTTTGAAACCAATTTTTTTTTTCTAAAATATGAATCTTTTTAAAACGGAGAAAGTATTAAACAAAAATGAATAGTTAGAGGAATAAATGAAATAAATCTATTCTATTTTTTATTCACCAATTGCAGCCTTAATAATAACTTTATAAGTGTGTGTGGTATTTTAAAGAGTATAAAATTCTAGAAGAATCTGGAGTGAAAATGTATAGTTGAGAGGATTTACTAATGTCAATCTATTATTACATAATAATTTTTTTTATCTATGTGTACATATTTTTCTCTGTACAATTATAAACTTAAGAAATTTATAAACACAAATTAGGGTCCCAATATTATCAGCATACATGATTTAAATAAAGAGTAATCAAACTATGTTCGTTGTATTCAGATATGCTTTACAAATATTGTACCATTTTTTTCTCTCAATATAAGTATTTCTCTTTCTTTATACTTCATGCCTAATAATCAATCACTATATTAATTAAATTCAAATTTATATAATGAAAAATAAAATTTTAAAATATTTTGTATATAACTTTATAAAGTGAAATTAAATTATTATGTCAAATAATAAATAATACAATATATTAATTATTTAATAAGTTAAAAATTGAAAGAACTATACACATAAAATAACACAATTTACCGTTTTACAATATATTTCAAAATCAAAAAACAAGATTATAAAAGTAAATATTTGTAAATATGATACATGTTTAAAGAACATATTAGCTTGGAATTATTTTTACAAAACACTAAAAAAAATTTTAACTAATGCAAGACATATAAAATTACGAATTATTTTATGGAAAAATTGCCAAATTAACCTAAAACTTGATTTTAAATGCAAACCTAAAATCCTACTTAAATGAAATGCAAAAGTAACCTAAACCAAACAAAAAACAGTGTAAAATTACAAACAACCTCTTATGACCAAACAAAAAAACAGTGTGTTTTTCACCAATTTAACCACAATAAGTCGTCTGCGCATTTTCTTAGGTCTTCTGCCAGACGACTTTCTGAACGACTTTCTAGAAGTTGTTGCCGAAAGGGTCGAAGCTCTGGAGCAGCTTGCCAAAAGAAACAAAGGGACTTCTTCTAATGAGGCTCCTCACACCCCTTCTAAACCGCCTAAACGCACGGACGAACTCGGGGTTAGTACCTCTCCCACAAAAAAATCCGGAAGAACTTCTAAGAAATATAGAAGAAAAAAACTGATTTGCTTCTTTTATAAATCAGAATGCATTGTGTGCTTCTTTGTTTCTTGATTGTTGGTTCAAATTTTATAAAATAATATTGTTCTTCTTTATTTCTCGGGTTAACGACTTATTTCTACACCAGAACTTTCATATAGTAACAAATGTACACGAACTTTCAACTTCGTCACAATTGCACACAATTTAAGTATTTAAACTTACTACTCCCCAATTAAAAAGATCAAGACCCGCATCCCCCTAAAGTTTAAAGGACCAACCAAAATCAACAAATAACGGTTTAAAATTGGTTTAATATTTTTTTGTTTTCAAAATTAACCATTGACTAACCTAATTATACCTAAAATGACCCGATTAGAAATCTAAACTGGATTAACTCGATCTAATAACCTAAACTAACAAGTGGATCTTATAACCCGACCAAGACCCTACTTATGTAACCCAAAATTAAAATTCCTAAATACCTAAATCGAAAACATTGTGTCTCTCTTATTGTTTTTATAGCCTTAGTAGGAGTTTGGGTTGGGTTTGTAGTTGGATATGAGGTTTGGATCAGGTTTTAAATTTAGTTATGATCTCGGTTTAGGTTCTAAACCATTAAAACCAAGTCAAACCTTTGGTTGTGTGGTTTCATGTTTCGATCTTTCTAATTAGGGGGTAATAGGTTTAGATACTTAATATTGTGTGTAATTATGACGAGCTTGAAAGATTGTGTACATTTGTTACTATATAAAAGTTATGGTGTGGAAATAGGTCGTTAACCCTTATTTCTCAATGTTCATTGCATTCTGATGAGACGACTTACCAGACGACTTACCAGGTCTGGTAAGTCGTCTGACATTTATTCTTTTTGGTTAATATTTTGTTTTAAGTCATCTTCTTTGGTTCATTTGCATAGTGAAAGTGTAAATGGGGAGAAAGGAGACCCGAGTGTGTCCAAAGAGGACACTGAGATCAAAGAGGCTAAAAAGACCAGACTGACCAAAGAGGCCGAACAGACCAAAGCATCCAAAGCAGCCAAAGAGGCCAAAAAGGCTAAAGAGGCCAAAGAGGCCAAAAAGGCTAAAGAGGTCAAAGAGGCCAAAGAGGCTAGAGAGGCTAGAGAGGCCAAAAAGGCTAAAGAGGCTAAAACACTCAAAGAGGCAAAAACAGCCAAATAGACTAGAGAGGCCAAAGAGGCCGAAGAGGTCAAAGCAGCCAAAGAAGCCGAAGAGGCCAAAGCAGCCGAAGAGGCCAAAGCAGCCAAAGAGGCCAAAGCACTCAAAGAGTCCAAAGCAGCCAAAGAGGCTAGAGAGGCAAAAATAGCCAAAGAGGCTAGAGAGGCAAAAATAGCCAAAGAGGCTAGAGAGGCCAAAGAGTCCGAAGAGGAAAGTAAAGCATCTGAAGCGAGTGTTGTGATAATGGACAAGCAAAAACCAACTGCTTCAGATCTAGAGACCGAGGAAGCTAGAAGGCTGGCAAAGAGTGAGGCTGGTTTGGAAAATGTCCATGCAAGGAGTGAACAGAGAGGAAGCTTGCTTCCTCACAGCAATCTCCTTTTCAGGGAAACAACACAACCAAAATTATCATTCCAAATAAGAAAATTGGACGTGGCTATGATCCTTTTGCATTCCCTGTTGAGAAGAACAAAACTTCAGCGCTTACCAATTGGCTGAAGAAATATAAGTAAGCCTTCTTTCTTGGACGACTTACCAGACGACCATAAAATGATTGCTTATGTTCTTTTTTTTTGTTTGCAGATGGTATGGAACCACTCCTAAAAAGAAACCATCAAGATGTCCAAGTCTCTGGTATTAGACCCTCTGAACCCCCTTAGAATGGCTTACCGACTCTGTAAGTCTTCTATACTGCTGGTGAGACTTAACTAGACTTAACTAAGTCTTCTAACCTAGAAGACTTACCAGACGACTTCCTGAAGTCGTCTGGCGGGACGACTTATAGACAACTTCCAGTAAGTCGTCTGGTAGGAAGACGTACCAGACGACTTCCAGTAAGTCGTCTGGTGGGAAGACTTACCAGAGACTTCTAGTAAGTCGTATGGTAAGTCGTCCAGGTTAGAAGACCTAGTTAAGTCTTCCATATTTGTTAAGTCGTCTGACTTTTATTTTTTTTATTGCAGCATATGAATGCTTTTATCAATGTGCTGAGGCAACGGTACACCAATAATCCACATCTTTTTAGGAGTGAAAGAATGTGCATTCTTGATCATGCCTTTTCACAGTGGTGGACGAGAAAATACCTGGATTGGGTGAGTTCGGAGCCGGATACAAACGGTTTAGGAAGAAGGCTTCCTTGGGGGGGGGGGGCGTGGGTTTTATATGGAGGCGTTGTACCCTCATTTTGCTGGACGAACAAGATTTGGGGGTTACATGTCGATGATATATATGCACCAGTGAACTACAAGAACAATCATTGGCTTGCTATTTGGATATCGATCCCTAGGAGGCACTTAGTCGTCTGGGACAGCATCGTTGGATATATTAGACAAGCACAGCTAGATAAGGTAATGGCACCTTTTGTCAGTATGGTCCCTTATTTTTTTGTTGAGTGCGCTCCCACAATTGAAGAACGTTGCAAATTCTCACTGGAACCATTCACGTATGAAGTTGCGGATGCACCTCAGTGTGAAAATGGAGATTGTGGCCTCTTCGCCTTGAAGTATATTGAATGTCATGCTCTTGGCTTGCCATTTCCCGGTGCCTTGCAGCACAAGAACAACAAGGCTATTAGGGAACAGATGGCGGTGGATATATTTGAAGAGATCCCCGACGCCCATAGAACAGAGGTAACTGACATTGATGTCAACCAGGACATGTATGATTAGAAGACTTGCCTGTAAGTCGTCTACTACCAGACGACTTATGCGGAAGTCTTCTAACCCTAACCCATTTTGTAAGCTTATTTTGTAAAACTCATTTTCTAAGCTTATTTTGTAGAAAACTCATTTTGTAAGCTCAAATTGTAAGTTATATTTTATATATTTTTAAGTTCGGATTATTTTATATTTTGTATTCATACCAAGATTCATAACAAGATTCATAACAAGATCATAACAAGATCATAACAAGATCATAACAAGATCATAATAAGAAGATAAAAGACTTTCAGACGACTTACATACGACTACCAGACGACTTCAACCAGAAGACTTCCACCAAACAACTTCTAGACGACTTCCAGATGAATTCCAGACGACTTTCAGACCACTTCAACCAGACGACTTCCATACCACTTCAAGATGACTTCCAGAAGTCGTCCAGAAGATAAATTCTCACAATGTGGAGCATTATGACTTGTTTCTTTGAACATCTATAAACCCTGTGTTGCTTCCTTGGTTTGTGTCCTTTCATCTTGGATAACTCTAAGATTGCCATTTTGATTTCTTTTGTCTTCCCGGTGGAAGACATTTGCTTGCCTTAAATTCTCCAGCTGGAGGATATATATTTTGTGAGT
Organism: Sinapis alba; assembly: GCA_012274485.2. Taxonomy (NCBI): domain Eukaryota; kingdom Viridiplantae; phylum Streptophyta; class Magnoliopsida; order Brassicales; family Brassicaceae; genus Sinapis; species Sinapis alba. The sequence continues at coordinate 452,319 of MU106082.1, read as the reverse complement.
ATCCTGCAAACAAAGTCTCCTTTGAGTAGAACGATGACACTAGGGTAGAGATATGCAAACCAGAATGATTTCCAGCTGCTATGGCATGTGAGCAATGTATTTTCTCGACTGCATATACACCACATTCACACTTTTCATGTTCCAAATCAACAATACAGTTTTGGATACCCCCTTTTACAAAGAATCGCCATCCATCGATTGGTTGGACAGTCAAATGTTCTGTTGTAGGTGATAATAACATATTCCTCGGGTCACCCAAGGAAGCACTTTGTTAAAATCCTTTGTAATGCCTATGTGCCGGTCAAAGAATATCACCAAAGCAAACTGATCAGATATACAAGTCGTCAATTTCGTGAAAAACCATTCTCAAGAATCTTCATTTTCAGCATCTACAATTCCGAAAGCCAATGGAAATATCTAAAAATTATCATCTTGTTCAGCTGCAACTAACATAACACCTCCATACTTCCCACTTAAGTGAGTCCCATCCACCACAATGACCCTTCTTTGAAACTGAAAACCAGCAATAAAAGCTCCAAAAGATAGAAATAGATACTTAAATCTACTCTCAGAATCAAGTTTTATACTAGTGATAGAACCCAAATTTGATAATTCGATTTGCTCCAAATATGAAGACAGCCGCTCATACCCATCTTCTGCTGATCCTCTGACCAATTCTTGTGCATATAACAATGCTCTGTATGAGGTTGTGTAATCTAGAGTCATGCCAAACATATTTTTCATAGCATCTTTGATATGATGCGGATTCAACCCATCAATGATTCCAACGCGATCGATGAAAATCCTACCAACATATTTCGGAGTACAATGCTTCCGCACAGCTAATCAGTCCGAAACAAAACATGTATGAGTGCTCAGATACTTGATTACCCAAAACGTGTTTGTTCCATGTTTCACACTCGCTCTAAGCTTCCATCCACACCCATTAACACGATAAGTTGCCACAAATAAAGTTTTTGTTGACTTGAATATTCTGAAGGAGAACTTACGCTTCACCGCTATTAATCGCAGCTCTAAAACTAGTGCATCCTTACTAACAAAACTCTGGTGGACATAAATATTGGTATTGTTGGCATTCGAGCTTCCTCCTTCACTACCACATGTCTCTTTCAATTCCTCAAAACATATATTATCTTCTTCTTCCTCTTCCTCATCCTCATCCTTAACTTTTCCATACACGCTATAATCTTCACCAAGATCATCCGCTTCAACATTTTCCGATTTAGGCAAGTAAACATCTTCCTCCCAATCATCATTTTCAGCTGTGGGGAAGTTAACATCCTCCTCCCAATCATTATTTTCAGCTTTAGGCAAGTTAACATCCTCCTCCCAATCATCATTTTCAACCCCATCATCATCTTCTTCCTCTTCCTCTGAAACTTCACTAGCATCTTCAGCTTCTGTATTTTCATCTTTAACCGTTCTCAGCTTCACTCGGCTTAAAAAACAAAGACGTACATCATGCATTTTAGTGATCTCGATCAAGTTCCGAAGTTGTCTATCACTTGTAACATGAATAGGAGGAGTGTCTTGATGCCTCATTGCTTCTGGTAATAGGTAGGTTAACTCCACAACCTCTTCTTCCAGGTTATAATCTTTTACAGCCATTTCAACAAGTTCGAAATGTGTAGAGCCTTCACTCAAAAAGAATATTCTCGCTCCTTTAGCTTTATCAACCACAAAATCCCAAGAGTCGTCCTTCACTGACCATTCTCCGTAGACTACAGGTATATGACGTATCATCTGCAGAGAATCAAATTAAATCACATTATCAAACATAGAAAAGCAATTCAAAAAAGTTAAGGGAGACAACTTGGACGACTTCTTGGAATTCGTCTGCTATAAACAAAAGGTTAATAACATGTATATTGGTAATCTCATAAATATCACCAATTAAGTTATAATTTTCATTCAGTAGCCGCAACATTGACTAATATACATGAATTAACAAGAAAATATTATAAATCCAATAAAACTTTTGAAAAAATGAAAGTTTATTAATGATTGACCTAGACGACTGCTTTGGAAGTCGTCAACCCAGACGACTTCCAGGAAGTCATCCGTTTAGGTCATTTTTCAATTGAATATTTACAATGGAAGGCTTAAAGTGAGGTCGTCCAGTCAGATTACTTCCAGATAAGTCGTCCTTTGTTAACCAAAAAAATTCGAAATTTATTCAGACGACTTACATGTAAGTCGTCTGGAATAAACAAGTTACTTCTGCAATCGACCGAATTGTGTCAGAAAGTTGTCTGGCCAGAGACGACTTACATGTAAGTCGTCAAGCCGACGACTTCCAGCTAAGTCGTCTAACATTTTTTCAGAATGTTGACTCGGTTGAGACGAATTTCAGATGACTTCTAGGTAAGTTGACTTAGGTTACTTTTGCAATTGAGAATTTAAACTTAGATATTTAATTTTAAGTAAATGACTTCCTGGAAGTCATCCTCTGGACGACTTCCAGGAAGTCGTTTGTCAAAACTAAAGGTTTGACCAGATTCTCGGAAAAAAATCTGGACGTAACTTTTTGTTTGACAGACGACTTCCTGGAAGTCGTCTAGGAAGTTGTCTACTTAAAATTAAATATCTAAGTTTAATTTTTCAATTGCAAAAGTAACCTAAGTCAACTTACCTGGAAGTCGTCTGAAATTTGTCTCAACCGAGTCAACATTCTGAGAATATGTTAGACGATTTACCTGGAAGTTATCGGCTTGACGACTTACATGTAAGTCGTCTCTGGCCAGTCAACTTTTTGACACAATTTGGTCAATTGCAAAAGTAACATGTTTATTCCAGACGACTTACATGTAAGTCGTCTGAATAAATTTCGATTTTTTTTGTTAACATTGAAAATCTGGACGATTTATGTGGAAGTTGTCTCAAGAAAATACTAAAAAGGTCAAATGCAAAACTAACCTACGCATTGACCAGACGACTTACATGTAAGTCTTCCGACGTACAGTTCAGAAAAGAGTTTCGATTTCATACCTTCAACGACTGAGGTAACTTGCTTAGCTTCTCGAAACACACATAAATTCACCCAGAAATTGATCCCACTTTTTAATGACCAGTAATTATGAACTTGAATGGGTACGTGAATATTTGAATGTTTAAATGCCAGAAATTGAGTTTTTGGGTGAATATAGAGAGAAAGTGAAGAGAGATATGTTTTTTTGCATAAGAAATGATTTAGGAAGAGTAAAAACCAAATTTTAGGTGTATTAAGAGCTTCAAATTGGTTGTTCCTGGTGGTTAATGTATTGATGGTAATGGCAATATTGTAAATAAGAGATGAAGATGAGGATGATAAAGTAAAACATTCAATTTCGGAAAAAAAAAATTATGGCATTTTCGTGAATAATTCAGTTTTTTTAGGGTACAAAAGGCACATGAAAGTTCCAAAAAAATCATAAATTAGTTTTGCATTTGACTTTTTGTTTTGGGTTACTTTTACAAAACACCCTTATTTTATTTCAATTTTAAATCATTTAATATAAAACTAAAACAAATAGAGAATATCAAATAAACAGAACAAAAACAACTTTTATCTATAAATATATACTATTTTCTATATAAAAATAAACACTATGCATTTAAACTTACAATGATTATTTTTAATAATAAAATGTTATAGTTTCTTTTCAAATTACCATCTTAAGTTATAAAATAGGATATAATTTAATATTATTATAAATATACTTTTGTAGGTTTATATTAAAAATTATTCTTTGCAAGTTCAAACTTTTTATATACAAAATATCCCCAAATAAAGATATCGCTTTTATTTACAAATTTCAGATGGAAGCTAAACTTTTACAACTATAAAATTAAAAAGTTACTTTTTAATAAAATATTTCTTATATCATACTATTAATTAAGAATACGCTTAATTTAAAATTTTATAATTTTATTGGCTGATTAGCTCACTCTGGTGACTCAGCTGAATTTTGGTTTAGGATGTCCAGTCATACGTGACTTATCATTAAGTCTCTCTAAATTTGCTGACATAGCTAATGTAGTATTAATATCGCTAAACCGTTTTTAATTACCGCTAACCCATTCTCTTTTTTCTTAGTGTTACAATATACATAATGTTAACCTTTATTTTTGGTTTGGTTCTCATCATATCATATATTATATGGTTTTGATTTGTATATTGTAAAATTTCTTCTTATAGAAAGGTTATATCTTCAATGGTCTACGTAATATATGTTGTTTGTTAGATAAAGTTACTTTATACTCCAATGTAAAAGGGACATGTTCTATGATTTATGGATTAGGGTTTATGTTTGTAGACGGTATATATCTTTTTGCTATTTAGGGTTTCGTATTCTATATGGTATGATGGTCCATTCGAAACGTATGAAACAAGATATATTATGTCGTTTATATATTTATTTAGATAGTTAACATTATGGTATTTGGTTGATTGATAACCACAAATAATTTGATATTGTATCCAAAAAACCATATTTCTAACAGATGGTCAAAATTTGTTTTCGGCTTTCTAAGTTTAGATACTATATTTCACAGATTATGTAAGTTTAGATACTATATTTATTGTTATTCATTATAACATGGATATTACGATATAATTGGGTATATTATCCGCTCTCATAGGTTAAGCAGTCAAATAATTATATATACATTATCTCAGTTACAACCTAACTTTTTTACTCTCTCTTCTCCGTAGAAAATGTCGATTGTTGCAAGAAATGTTCAACACCATGTTCCGGTCAATCTATTATAACCATCCAATACAACACAGAAAATTCATGTGAAGATTATCAACAAATAGACTTTTTACAATTCCAGAGCAGGGAACTCTATTGTGTTAGTCCTCGTGGATTCAAATGTAAATTTATTAATCCATGTACTATTACTTTTTATCATATATTGGTTTGGTTCCTCAACGACTTATGAAACTACATATGCATATTTTAAAATTCTCATAGGATACCAGATTGCACGCATCTAGTGAGAATGAATTGATACAAAAACATACACATCTTTTAAATGAAAGTCAAGCTTTATCAATAAAAGAATTCAGTTTAAAAGAATACGGTGGCAAGTTCAAAACCAGTTCATTCCCTTACAAACTATCTATTCTAACGACAATTGGGACCAAAAGCGTTGACAGGTTTTCCTGATGATCTACTGGAAAAGTATTGCACTGATTTTGGTGAGGTGTTGGATAAAAAGTATGAAAGGAACATATTGATAGGTGACAATATTCTTATATATTCAGTATCACAAAATAAAATTTCAAATAGCAATATTTACAGTTTGCGTAATCGCTCATGTTTGACCTATTCCTTTTGTTTTAATTTATATATGTCATTGGACAAATCATTGAAGTTGGTAACATTGAAGAGGTGAAGACTAAAGGGAAGTCAAACAATTCTTCCAAACTCAAACTGATTTTGCGCGATATAAAGTAAGTAATATTCATATTTATATCATATATCAATGATATATTATCTTATATCCTGTATATATATATTCACTTCATATGTCTACTGTCTTCTCGGTGTATTATAGATGACACAAGCATTTCTAATGCTTCCAGTGCCACAAAGATATTGTTTGATCGTACTACTAAACATGTTGATAATTTCAGAAATATGTACATATATTCAACTTATGATAATTGTTAATAAGAGAGATGGTTATGCATTATAAAAAATGGTTAACTTTTTCAATAATAGGTTACCCTGTAATCATCAAATGATTACACAAGGTGCTTTCAGTCAGATATAATTCAGTAATTATTTAGATATCCTCAGTGAAGTTTTTCAAAAAGTCCTCAAAAGACTTTATCTGGTATATTACAGTCAACATCGACAAGTATTTACTGAATGCGTATTTGTTTTAAACCATTTTATGACTTTTTTGTTTATAACTATATCAACTAAGTGTTATTATATTACATGTAGTTTAGAAAAGCTCTTTATTGTGTGATCATCAAAGGGATTGATACATCAAAAAGTTGGTATTATTGGCATGCAAAACCTGCAATCTTAAAGTTCAGATTTGTATGGCAATAGGGAATGTTCTAAAAAAAATTCCTAAAATTATGCTATGGTAAAATCTATAGATAAAAATGGTTTTTCCTTCATATCAACGTCGAGTCAATGAACATTATTTCGAAAAGAATGGAGTGAAAATGAATAACCGGTATGTTGTACCATATAACAAGGAGCTTATTATTCGATATAAAGAACATATGAATGTTGAGTGGTGCATTCAAACGTGAGTGATTAAATATTTGTTCAAGTACATTCACAAAGATCATGGTTATGTTTCTGCTGCAGTAGAGAGTGAAGAAGATAGAGTTGTTGATCAAATAAAACAGTATTTGAAGTGTATGTATAAACATCATTTTTAATTATTATTTTTCTAGTTAGTTTCATTAATTGTCAAATTATTATATCAATTTCTACCATAATATGCATTATTGGTTTATGTATGTTTCTACATGTGAATCTAATTGGAGAGTACTCGATTTTCCCACTCATTATCGTACATTAGCTATAGAAAAACTATGATTCCATCTACTGAATCAAGAAATTCATATTCATGACGAATCCGAACCCTGGGAATGTTTTCTTGAGCGTACAAGTGTGAGTGTGTCGCAGTTTTTAGGTTGGTTTGAAGAAGCGTGTAAGATTTATCCAGAAGCTAGGGACATAACGTATACTGAAATGCCTACTAGATTTACATGCAATAGAAAAGAAAGAATTTGAAAACAGAGGAAACGCTCTAATGCAATTGCAGAATTGCACATATCAGTAAGAAAGTATCAAAGTTGTGCTATCTCCGGGTTCTACTGAATTATGTAAAAGGTTCTGAATGTTTTGAAGATATCTGTAATGTGGATGGCGTAACCTATGCAATATTAAAAGATGTATGCGAAGTATTAGGGTTTGTAACGATCTGGTTCCCTGGTTCTCTAAACCAATCAGTTAGATTTTAATTGTTTCTATATCAAATAAAAAATTTAGCTAGTTTTTCAACTTCTCACGTGTGGTTACTTATATATATATATATATATATATATATATATATATATATATATATATATATATATATATATATATATATATATACTAGGATAGGTCCGCGCTACGCGCAGGATGTACTTTACGTGTAAATATAAATTATGTAATTGCATATTTTATTGCGTGTGTTATATAAAATTTTAGAAGAGAAGTGTATAATAATGTTTATGGTTTTTGACAATGTTAACGTATAGAATGATTATGTATGTTAAGATTATTATGTTTGATTTTGATGTTTGTGTCTACGTTAATAGATCACGGCATATAACATATTATAGTGGATAGATGGGGTGTATGTAGTGATCTCGTTGTAATATTTTTTGATAATTTTAAATCTAAAATTGATTAATTAATTGTAGCTTCCTTGATGAAAATTATGCTAATTAGATTAGGTTTCTTCCGAATTTCAAACCATGGTAGAGGAGACAAAAACATCAATAAATCCACTGGATTTCATAAACTTTGTGCTATTTTTTATAGAGCAAATCAGTTGTGAAACATGTGTGAAAGATACAAAATCTTGGTCAACTTTTAAATAAGTCTATCCTACATTCTAACAAGAAACTACATTGTTATTTTACGCTCTCAGCTTTTCGATTTCTTCATAAACCTTTAAAATGAAAAGATTTCGATACAAAATAATATTGAACTACTTTGTCATAAGTTTTTAAAAAAGAATGAGCAAAAATATCCAATCTACCAGATCCGAACCAGTGACTTAAGGATTTCCTTCTATGACTACAGTCATCCGCTCTACCAACTGAGCTAAGGTCGGTTATGTAATATAGTACTTAATATGTCTAGATGATGACAAATATTTTTGATTAATCCTTCAATTATGTATTTGAAGTGTACTGTATAAAGATATAGACTAATCACTAATTATGACTTTTGGTATTGTTTATAAGTTTTCTTCATTTACAGCAAGTGTATGAACAGTATTTGTTCAAATTTTGTTTTAGTTGTACTCTAATGAAAAGCAAGAATTTCAGAACTCAAATCTTTACGGGCAAAAGCTACTTTATTAATAGTCATCCCCAAACATACCACTTTGCCAACTAAACTTTTCATTTATTAAACCTAGTGTACAAATAGTTAAAGAATGTAAACCCATTTTCTAACGCCAAAGATGTAATTTATTCAGGCTACCTAATAATTGAAACAATTTGTATTTATTAGTGAATGTGTTGTATTCCACTTGATCACAAATTTAAACGCAGTTTTACATATTAACTTTAATTTGGTCCTTTAGTGTAATATTGATGGTAATGAATTTTTTTTTTATTTAATTAAATTTGACAAAATAAAGGTCATGCAAGAAAATGTAAAGTGCTTCACTAGGTTCTTGCGAAGTTTGAAAACTTATAGGCACATGCAAAACAATCTTCAAAAGAAAATGATATTTACATTTTATTTATTCATTAGTGTATGATAATTCTCTTGTTTTAATAAAGATAATAGGCTAAACCTAAGACTTCTTTTTAACTATTTATTATGCCACCAAAATATAATGATGAAGACATCAAAAATGTATGCATTAGAGATAAGACAAACATATCTCATGAAACCACATGTTCACGATATTATTTTGGCACCTGATTTCAAAACTGAAATGAAAAACTATTTAGGAAAAGTATCCGACTTACTGGATTCGAACCAGTGACCTAATGATATTTTGCATGGACTACAGTCCTGCTTTACCAACTGAGGATTTATATGATAATTCAAGCATGTGTATACAATTTATACAATATAAGAATCAATAGTTTTTTACTTTCACATGTGGGAAAGACATCTTTTCTTAAAGTAATTTTCCAAATCTAAAAGAGACTGATGCAGTATAATTTTCTTCAGAACTCTCTCAAATATTCACGTATATCAATAAAATATTAACGAAAATGTTCATAGGAGTATTTAAATTAGTCTTATAATAAACATTTCTTTTTTCTCTAATAATGGTTGACAAAACTTATATATATGTTTGTTAGCTTTTGTATGATTCCTTGATGAAAACTATGCTAATTAAATTAGGTTTCTTCCCAATTTCAGACCATGGCAGAAGGGGACAACAACATCAATAAAGCCACTGAATTTCATAGAATTTGTGCTATTTATACACAGAATGTTGGGTTGTGAAACATGTCTAACAGATTCAAAATCTTGGTCGAATTAGAAAAAAATCTACCCTAAATTCTAATAAAAACTTACATTTTTATTTTACGCTCTCAGCTTTTCGATTTCTTGATAAACCTTTAAAAGGAAAAAATATCCATAAAAATAATATCAAACTTATTTGGCCTACGTTTTAAAAAAAGGAGTAGGAAAAAGTATCCGACATACCGGTTTCCAACTGAGCTAAGATCGGTTATGTAATCTCATACTTAATATGTATAGATAATGACACATATTTTTGACGAATCCTTAAATTATGTCTTTGAAAAGTACTGCATAAAAATATAAACTAACCACTAGTTATGACTTTTGGAATTGTTTTAAGTTTTCTTCATTTACATCAAGTGTATACACAATAGTCGGTTCAAATTTTGTTTAAGTTGTACTCTAATCAAAAGCTAGAATTTATGAACTCAGAGCTTTATGGGCAAAGGTTACGTTATTAATAGTCATCCCAAAACATACCACTTTGCTAACTAAACTTTTCATTTATTAAACCTAGTGTAAAAATAGTTAAAGACCTGTAAACCCATTTTCTAACTCCAAAGATGTGATTTGTTCGGGATACCGAATAATTGAAACAGTTTGTATTTCGTTAGAGAATGTGTAGTATTCCACTCGATCACAAATTAAAACTCAGTTTTATATATTCACTTTTGGTCTTTTAGCGTAATATTGATGGTAACAATTTTTTTTTAATTTAATTTAATTTGACCAAATAAAGGTCATGCAAGAAAATGGAAAGTGCTTCACTAGGTTCTTGAGAAGATTGACAACTTATAGGCACATGCAAAAAATCTTCCAAATAAAATGATATCTACATTTTATTTATTCATTAATGTATGATTATTCTCTTGTTTTAACAAAGATAATAGGCTAAACCTAAGACTTCTTTTTAACTGTTTCTTATGCCACCAAAATATAATGATGAAGACACCAAAATTGTATGCATTACAGATAAAACAAACATATCTTGTGAAACCACATGTTCACGATATTATTTTGGCGCCTAAATTCAAAACTAAAATGAAAAACTATTTAGCAAAAGTATCCGACCTACCAGATTCGAACCAGTGACTTAATGATATTTTGCATGGACTACAGTCCTCTGCTCTATCAACTGAGGACTTATATGATAATTCTTGCATGTGTATATAATTTATTCAATATAGAATAAACAGTTTTGTATTTTCACATGTGTGATAGAATTCTTCTCGTAAAAATAATTTTTCAAATCTAAAAGAGGCTGCTGCAGTATAATTTTCTTCTGAACTCTCTTCAACATTCAATTATATCACAAAAATATTAACGAAAAAGTTTGTAGGAGGATTCTAATTAGTCCCATAATAAACATTGATTTTTTTCTCTGATAATGGTTGACAAAACTTATATCTAAATTTGTTTTCTTTTGTATGATTCCTTGATAAAAATTATGCTAATTAGATTAGGTTTCTTCCCAGTTTCAGACTATGTCAGAAGGAGACAACAACATCAATAAATCCACTGGATTTCATAAATTTTTGCTATTTTTCTAGAACAAATTTGTTGTGAAACATGTCTGACATATACGAAATCTTGTTCGACTTTGAAATAAGCCTACCCTAAATTTTAGCAAAAACCTAAATTTTTATTTTACGTTCTAGCTTTTCTACTACTTCACAAACCTTTAAAATAAAAAAAAATATCAGTATGAAATAATATTGAACTACTTTGGCATAAGTTTTTAAAAAGGATGAGACAAAAATATCCGACTTACCAGATTCGAGCCAGTGACATAAGGATTTCCTGCTATGACTACAGCCCTCCACTTTACCAACTGAGCTTAGGTTGGTTATCTAATATCGTACTTAATATGTATAGATAATGACACATATATTTTATGAATTCTAAAATTATTTATTTGAAAAGTATTGTATAAAGATATAGACTAATAACTAGTTATGACTTTTGAAATTGTTTTTAAGTTTTCTTCAATTTACAGCAAGTGTATAAACAGTATTCAGTTTCAAATTTTGTCGAAGTTGTACTCTAATCCCAAGCTAGAATTTACAAACTCAAAGCTTTATGGGGAAATGCTACATTATTAATTGTCATCTCCAAAACATACCACTTTGCCAACTAAACTTTTCATTTATTTAACTTAGTGTAAAAATAGTTAAAGAGCTGTAAACCCATTTTCTAACGCCAAAGATGTGATTTATTCGGGATACCTAATAATTGAAACAATTTGTATTTCGTTAAAGAATGTGTTGTATTCCACTCGATCATAAATTAAAACTCATTTTTATATATTCACTTTACTTTCGTCCTTTAGCGTAATATTAATGGTAATGAAATAACTTTTTATTTAATTAAATTTGACCAAATAAAGGTCATGCAAGAATATGGAAAGTGCTTCACTAGGTTCTCGAGAAAGTTAACAACTTATAGGTACATGCATAAGAATCTTCCAAAAAAAAAATATTTACATTTTATTTATTCATTAACGTGTGATAATTCTCTTGTTTTAACAAAGATAGTAGGCTAAACAAAGGACTTCTTTTTAACTGTTTCTTATGCCACCAAAATATAATGATGAAGACATCAAAAATGTATGCATTGTGGGAACCGGAATTTTCACTATCAATTTCCGTCAAATAAGGAAAGTTAGGAAATCCTAGTTTTCCCTGAGGTCCTGGATTTCTGCTAAATCAAACGTTAAGCAACCAAACAATCAAATACATATGATGAACGATAAATCGCAAAACGAAAAGTAGAGCAAAGTAGATCTTATTCCAAATCAGGGAGAGCGAATACAACAAGATCCTGCCTTTGGCTACGAGAGCTGCCAGCGAGATTCCTAGTTCTAGCAACTGAAAACGAAAAAAACTGAATCGCTGCTTGCTAAAAAGGAAATAATACCTAAGTTGCTCTAAGTGCTTGTCTGCTGAGTAAAACGTGTCTTGAAAGAAGACTTGAGTCTTGTTTATATACTTATCCAAAGTCGGTGGTATCTTTCTGTAATGCCCATGATCCAATTTATCTTTTGCGGAAGTTTTCCTTTTTCTTCTCGATCTTCATGCTTATCCGGAAACTTGACGTTTATTTCTTTTTTTTCTATTTATCTTTTCAGAAAACAAGTAGACTGTCATAACGAGTGGGCCTCTTTCTCTTCCAGTTTTGTAAGTGGTCCATTAGCATGATTGGACCCTTTTCATGCTGTTTTATGACTTAGCCGTTTTTACGATTTCTTTCGGAGAAAACAACCATTCGTACGAGGCTAGCTATCATTTTCTCCGACATAAAGGAAATTGATGATTAGTCACGACGGTTGTGTTTAGTTAATTGTTTGTATTTCTATATGAACATTTGGACTTGGATTTTTACGAAAGATGAGTCTTGCGATTTTTATCGTAAAAATCTAACGGCACGTTCGATCGAGACGAAACGAAAGCCGGCATGATCAGGAATTCGAGATTTTTCACATGGCTTGGATGAAAATGCTTTGGGTCGTGAAGTGTCCCCACCCTAAGACGGGATGAACTGATCCACGGATCGTTCCCGCCCTCGGGCGGGATTGTTGATCTTGGAGTGGCACGCCCTAGGGCGGGATGCTTGGTTTTCGAGTGTCCCGCCATAGGGCAGGATGCTTTGTCTTGGACTGCCCCACCCTAGGCGGGGTGGTTCTAACAAGGCGTGCCCCGCCCTGGGACGGGGTGGTCAGATGAGGTATGCCCCGCCCTGGGGCGGGGTGGATTGGATGAGGTGTACCCCGCCCTAGGGCGGGGTGGATTGGATGATGATGTGTTCCCTACCCTAGGGCGGGGTGAATGGTCTGTGATGTGCCCCACCATAGGGGGGGGGAGTGGTTGGTGAGGATGTGCCCTGCCCTAGGGCGGGGTGGGTGGAATGAGAAGTACCACCCCCTAGGGCGGGGTGGATGGAATGGGAAGTGTCCTGTTGACTTCATCGTTCTGTTTATGAAGCATTGTGACTTGGTTCGATCCTCAATTCTTTTCTGAACTTGTTCTCGTAAGGTTTAGCAGAAGAATCCGATTATATGTCTTGGACGTTGATTTTGAGATTACTTTTTTTGACCCAACAGTTAGCCCCCCAGGTCGTAAGTTTTGAATACGATATTTTGTGAGCGAGTTTTGAGCGTTTAATTGGAATCCACGGCCTAGATCATCATCTTTTTCCTTGGAAACTTTTTGCCCATTCTTTTATTTCGGAAAATTTCCTATAAATATTGGGAGTCCACTCCTCATTATTCTCACACCCTCTCATTTCTCAACTTCTCCTCTTTTTTGACTTTCAAAATTTTCCTTTCAGCTGAAATGTCTTTTTCCCACAATGAACAAAGGACTGTCGAAGCGAGCCCAGCTCCCGGTGCAAGTTCTTTGAGGTCTCGACTTTTGTCGACGAAAGTCTCTTCTTATGTGGCCGACTTTGCTTCTTTTCGAGATGAGATGGCTCGTCGTAATGCAAAGATAAACTGTGTTTTGCAGCCTAATGTGCCGTGTGATTTCTCTCCCACTGATGTTTTAGTTGCGGTGGTGGAGGTTCCACTGTTATTGAGAAGGGAAGCTCTCCTGATCCTGTTACGAATTCTGAGACCGTTGCTCAACCGACATGCTTGTCTACGGCTCCGATTCCTGTTATTGAGATTGACCAGGCTGGTGATTCTGCTCCTTCTCCTTTGGCGAAGGGGGATTATGTTTTGGGTTTAAGTGCCCTGGTCGCTGCTCTGGTGACTGCATCAAAGGGCCACAAGAAGCCATGTCTCGGCCCGGATGCGGTTAAGAGAAGGAGATGCAGAAAAGGTGTGGAGACAGGTCCCTCGCCGTTGGTAGCTTCTCTCGCGGGACTGATGTCTCGACATCGTACCAAGGTTTCTTCTTCTAGTAAGGAATTTTTTTTGTGGAAAATTATTCAAAGCGTGTTGCCTTATATATGTTTTTTTAATCTCCACAGTTTGTTTCCTTGATTGACCGGATGATCAACGATTGTGGATACGATATCGAGCGTCTCTCGAAAGAACTTGTTTGAGTCGAAAAAGAAATTGTCAAAAAGTTAAAAGAGACTCCAGGTTATTGACGATGCTCATTCTCGTGAAATTTTTGGGTGCGAAAATTGCGTCAATGAGCTTGAGAGAGATCTAGGGAAGACTGCTTGTGACACCCCCGATCGTAGATGACCGAAATGACACGGTCGATGCTCCCTGAAAGCCGACCCAAGGTTCCCAAATACTTCCAAGTTCCTTGGACTAGCAATCTGAGAACATCGACGCTCCTATCGGATATCACTTAAGGCTTTTCAACCCGACCAAGCAATACTCGATAGTTAGTTCATCCCGTACAAGGACTAATATCATATGGAACCCATTTATACATTATATATTTATTCATTCAAAATCATCTTACACAAATGTTATAGGTCGACCTTGAAGTTATCAGAAAACAAGCTTTATACAAAAGCTATATACAAAACGTCTTTGCAAGGATAATAAATCTACCGCTGGCTAATGATGTTCCTTCCCGTCCTAAAGTAAGATCTCCCACCTACTGGTAACCTGCATCACAAATGATTCATGAGTAACTAGTTTACTCAGTGAGTCTAATCCCGTACCCCAACATATTTTAATAATATCCCGAGCAATCTTCATTTGTATGCAGTGGAAACATATTACATAACTCATATAATATAAGGCATTTCATTCCATCAATGTGAATCTTATCTTAAACATCACCTCCATGATACACACCATTTACTCATACTTATAATATATATTTATATATATGCTAAACCCGGAAAACAACCAAGGCTAACCGAGCTTAGCGGGAAAATAAATATAACCATCATCTCCATCAGATATTCAAAGATCGAACATCTAACGCTGCATGCAGTTACGCGGCCTCCAGGGAGAGACCCAATCATCGTGTCTTTGTGACTTTGTTCCATATCGCAGGACCAATTCCCGGTAATGCTGGACTTTTGGGAGAGTGAGTATACAATAAGACTTCACATGATTTATACTTATATACTTTGTGATATAGTTATATATTAGTACTTGAGAACAAGTACTAAGGCTTGGGATAAACCTCAAATAATAATTCATAATATTTCTTAAGTATTTACATAAGTAAAAACCTCAAATTCAATTATAGATTAAGATAATTTTCTTATCAATCAACCGTATTCAGTATGCAATCATGCATACTCATTCATAACTTATTCATCATCTATCTAGACTCACCATTGAATCCATGAGACTGGCTAAGAAAGACTAGACTCGAGCTCAAGCTAATCACACTCCACTTCACTCCTGATTCAGAACGTCCACAAGGTTACCCGGACTGATCTTCAGACTTCTCCGACCAGCTAGACAGAACATTGTTCTACTTGATGAATCTGGTTGATCCTTCGAGCTTCTCTCGACCACTGACCTGAAACAGAGTGGTTTGATCTCAAGATCAGTTCGGTTCAAGCTATAACTTAAATCGGTTTATAACAGCTCAGCTCATCTCAGTTAAGTCCAGTTCTAATCAGTTCCCAACAGCTTAGCTTGGTTCTACTCAGACCAGATAAGTTCAAGACAAGTTCAGATCCTAGACATAATGGCTCAGATCAGTACTAGACAAGATAAAATATGTTTGGTTAAACTTAGCTAAGTTAAGTTCAGTTTGGTTTAATGATAAATCCTTTCAGCTAAGTTGTTGAGATGCCAGGCGACCATAAACTGAACTAATATAAATTCACATAAGGGCTTAAGAAATTGATCCAGACAGAAAGATCAACTACTCATTCAGCTGGTTACAATCTAAACTGATCTAAATCAAAAGGCAAAACAGTTTACCGGTTCAAATCAAACACTGTCTGAACTCAGCTGATACACCACGTAAGGATGAAGCCACGCCCAACCTAATCAGTACCATATCAATTAAAGGTTGAATACATTCAGAAAAAATCTCAAACTGTAGCCAAACCAACATAACTTCTCACAGAAAACTGATCCACAAACATCTTACCGATCAAAATCAAAGGCTGATGAACATGGGTGATTCTCAACTTCAGAACACCAAAACTTCATATCTTAATCACATAAATACTCACTGATTAAAGTTACAAGATGGTGAGAAAGGGTCGTTCAAGCTCACTTCTCTTCTCTGGATTTTCTTGAATTGTTTCTCTGAATTTTCTATAAATATTTCTGTTAAATTTTCTCTCTTCTCTCTCACTCTGATTTTTCTGTGTTTCTCTCTGGATTAATCATGACCAGAATGAAGGAGAAGGAGATAAATACATGGACAGGATTTTCTGATGAGTTTCCAGCTTGTAAACCAAAGCAAGGATGAGAATGGACAGCTAGTATCCTACTTCATCATTTCTGTCCAATGAAGTAACCAAGCAGCTGAACCTTTCCTCCCAATGAAGTAATCTCCAAGCAGGTGTGCAACTCACATGAATTTTAATGTAGCAAGAAGTCAGGAAGGTGCATGGCACATGACTGGTCAAGCAAGCAAGCAGGTGAAAATCATGTGCATCGCACATGACCGGCCAAGCAGCTGAACGGTCTTTTTGGGCAGTTTTTGACCAAACGTTTCCCGTCCATCGGATCTCGTCTTTCTTTTAGATAAACTCTTTCAGCTTAATAAAACTTGGCCATAATAATTAAAACTGAACCATAACTATCAAGAGAAGGTCTTTCGACCACACAACAGTCTCATCGAGACATTAATTCATCGGGTTGATTTTATTTTAATTTTGATCGACTAACTCGAAACTGGTTGAGCGGAATTTTTCTCGACCAAAAATTCTTTGGTTCGTGAGGGTTATTACACTGCTAGTTTGTTGCTCAGGGCGAGGAAAGACAAGAAGTGTAAAGCTTCCGAGGTGCGCCGTTTACAGCATTAGATTAATGCAGCAGGGAGTTCGTCGAGCCGTGGGATCGAGAAGATCAATGTCGAAATAGCGAAAGATTTTCATGTTGTGTATCAAGCTCGTTTATCAAGGATTGATTATTTGCTAGATTCCCTGATGGCGGTCCATGAGAGGGATCTTTTTTTGGCCGTTTCCAAGGGAAGCATTGATGAAATCAGGCTGCTTCAAGGGAAGGACGCCCTGGCCTTGTCGGCCGAAGAGACCCGATTGACCACTTTTAGGGATGAACTGGTTGTAGCCGAGGGGGATTTCGACGCGATTGTCGCTGACTTGAAGTCTGACTGCATCCTCCCTCCTTTACCCGGTGGCTCCGAGGAACGAGTCCCTACGGAGGCAGAGTTGCATGATGCGATGGGGGATGAAGACGTGGTGGCAGCAAATCCCGTTAAGGCCATGGGTGAAGGCGAGGCTCCAGTTCTGATGGACGAGTGAAGATGTTCCCCCGAGTGGGTTGTATGATGTATGTTCTTTTTTGTTTGCTTCAGGCGAGTTAGGACGTGTTTTTATGTTTTCGGGGCTGGTCGTTTACAGCTTTGAATCCCTGCTGTACTGTGTTTTCTATGATAATGAAAATTTCGTTTTAAAAAGTGTGTTGTGTTTTACTGAGAAGAAGAATGTGAGTTGTCATCTCACATGTGATTCTCGAAGATCGTCACGCTTGTCATTGATTTTAGATGGGAGTGATCGAAAACCTCCAAAGAGTTCCATAAACGTGCAAGCGTAAGCGAAGAGACATAGTTTAGGAATCTCATATCATTTTGATATTATGCGTTTGAGATGTTTAGAGACCAGCGCGGTGGGTTTTAGGGCAATACCTAGGTTTACTTTCGGTTTTAAGAGGTGCGATGACTATTTTGGCTTATGTATTCTGTTTGCGGTTTCAACCTAATTTCGTTTTGATATTGAAGTTTAGGATAAGTTTTTGGCTTATATCAGGAATCGAGCATCTCTCCGGACAATTTTTAAGTCTCGGAAGTGCTGACCAAAATTTTGGATTTCTTTTATAGCCCTATTATCCTGTGTTGGATGTTAGAGAACCAATTCGATGAAAGGTTAATCGTTTGTTTATAACGGTTAGAGTGTTCATCGGGGCCAATCGATGAACAAATTGTTTTTATAGTCGCGGACGGACTGTTTTTTCGTTTATAGTCGTGGACGAACTGTGTTTGTTTATAGTCGCGGACTGACTTTTCGTTTATAGTCGAGGATGGAATGTTTTTCGTTTATAGTCACGGACAAGGATGAGGTATGTCTCACCCTAGGGCGGGGTGGATTGGATGAGGTCTATCCCGACTTAGGGTTGGGTGGTTGGATGAGGTGTGCCCCGCCCTAGGGCGAGGTGGATTGAATTAGGTATGCCCCGCCA
The DNA here is from genome assembly GCA_012274485.2 of Sinapis alba. Lineage (NCBI taxonomy): Eukaryota > Viridiplantae > Streptophyta > Magnoliopsida > Brassicales > Brassicaceae > Sinapis > Sinapis alba. The sequence continues at coordinate 433,779 of MU106082.1, read as the reverse complement.
TAGGGTGGGGTGCATTGGATGATGGTGTGTGCCCCACCCTAGGGCGGGGTGGTTGGTAGGTGATGTGACCCACCCTAGGGCGGGGTGAATGGTAGGTGATGTGACCCACCCTAGGGCGGGGTGGTTGGTGAGGATGTGCCCCGCTCTAGGGAAGGGTGGATGGAGAGGATGTGTGCCCCACCCTAGGGGGGGTGGATGGAATGGGAAGTGTCTTGTTGATTTGATCGTTCTGTTTATGAAGCGTGGTGACTTGGTTCGACCCTCAGCCCTTTTCCGAAGTTGTTCTCGTAAGGTTTAGCAGAAGAATCCAAGTATATGTCTTAGACATTGATTTCGAGATTACTGTTTTTGACCCCAACATGCATTTGAGATAAGACAAAAATCTCTTATGAAACCACAAGTTCACAACATTATTTTGACGCCTAATTTCAAAATTGAAATGAAACCTTTTTAAGGAAAAGTATCCGACCTACCAGACTATGGTAAATCTTGTATGTGTATATAATTTATACAATATAGATTCAACAGTTTTGTACTCTCACATGTGTGATAGACTTCTTTTCGTATAAATAATTTTCTGAATCTAAAAGAGACTGCTGCAGTATAAATTTCTTCAAAACTCTCTCAAATATTCACGTATATCAAGAAAATATTAACGAAAATGTTTGTAGGAGGATTTAAATTAATCTCATAACAAAGGGTATTTTTTCTTTGATAATGGTTGACAAAACTTATATCTATATTTGTTTGCTTTTGTATGATTTCTTCATGAAAATTATGCTAATTAGATTAGGTTTTTCCGAATTTCAGACCATGGCAGAGGAGACAACAACATCAATAAATCCACTGAATTTATAAAACTTTGTGTTATTTCTTATAGAGCAAATTGGTTGTGAAACATGACTAACAGATACAAAACCTTGGTTGACTTTTAAATAAGTCTACCCTAAATTCTTGGCATAATTTTTAAGAAAGGTTGAGCAAAAAATATCAGACCTACCGGATTCAAACCATTGACCTTAGGATTTCCTGTTACGACTACAATCCTCCGTCCTACAAACTGAGTTAAGGTCGGTTATGTAATATAGTACTTAATATGTCTATATGATGACACATATTTTTGATGAATCCTTAAATTATGTAATTCTAGTGTACTGTATAAACATATAGACTAATTACTAGTTATGACTTTTGGTATTGTTTTTAAGTTTTCATCATTTTACAACAAGTGTACGAACAGTTATCAGTTCAAAATTTGTTTAAGTTTCACTCTAATAAAAAGCAAGAATTTCAGAACTAAAGATTTTCGGGCAAAGGCTACATTATTAATAGTCATACCCAAACATACCACTTAGCCAACTAAACTTTTCATTTATTAAACCTACTGTACAAATAGTGTACAAATGTATTGTATTCCACTCGATAACAATTAAAACTCAGTTTTATATTAATTTGGTCTTTAAGCATAATATTGATGGCAATGACATACTTTTAATTTAATTTAATTTGACCAAATAAAGATCATGCAATAAAATGGAAAGTGCTTCATTAGGTTCTTGAGAAGGTGGAAAACTTATAGGCACATGCAAAACAATCTTTCAAAAGAAAATGATATTTATATTTTATTTATTCATTATTATATGATAATTCTCTTGTTATAACAAAGATAGTACACAACAAAGATAATAGGCTAAACATGAGACTTCTTTTTAACTGTTTCTTATGCCACCTAAATATAATGATGAAGACATCAAAAACGTATGCATTAGAGATAAGACAAACATATCTTATGAAACCACTTTTTCACGACATTATTTTGACGCCTAATTTCAAAATTGAAATGAAAATTTTTTTAGGAAAAGTATCCCACCTACTGGATTCGAACTAGTGACCTAATGATATTTTTCATCGACTACAGTCGTCTTCTCTACCAACTGAAGACTTACATGATAATTCTTCCATGTGTATGTAAGTTATACAATATAGGATCAACATTTTTTTACTTTCACATGTGTGATAAACTTCTTTTCGTAAAAATAATTTTCTAAATCTAAAAGAGGCTGCTGCAGTATAATTTTCTTCAGAACTCTCTCAAACATTCACGTATATCAACAAAATATTTAAGAAAATGTTAGTAGGAGGATTTAAATTAGTCTCATAATAAATGTTGATTTTTTTCTCTGATAATGGTTGACAAAACTTATATCTATATTTGTTTAATTTTGTATGATTCCAAAATGAAAATTATGCTAATTAGATTTGGTTTCTTCCCAATATGAGACCATGGCAGAGGAGACAACAACTTCAATAAATTCACTGGATTTCATAAACTCTGTGCTATTTTTTTATAGAGGGAATTGGTTGTGGAACATGTCTAAGGGCATCTCCAACACAACTCCATTTTTTCCTCCATTTTGGAGTAAAAGTGAATATGGAGTTAACATTGCTCCAACCCTACTCCATTTCTCACTCTATATTGGAGTTTACTCCATAACTGGAGTAATCAATTTTTTGTTTGTTCATTGCTCCATTATGGAGTGAGAAATGGAGTATGGTTAGAGCATTTTTACTCCATAACCACTTTTACTCCATTTTGGAGGAATAAATGGAGTTTTACATTGGAGATGCTCTAACAGATACAAAATCGTGGTCGACTTTTAAATATGCCAACCCTAAATTCTAACAAGAACCTAAATTTTTATTATACGCTCTCAGCTTTTGGATTTCTTAATAAACCTTTAAAATAAAAAATATCTATACAAAATATAATCGAACTACTTTGGCATAAGTTGTAAAAAAGGATGAGCAAAACATATCCTACCTACCTGATTCGAACCAGTGACCTAAGGATTTCCTGCTGACTACAGGTCTCCGCTCAACCAACTAAACTAAGGTCGGTTATGTAATATAGTACTTAATATGTCTAGATTATGCCACATATTTTTGATTAATCCTTAAATCATGTATTTGAAGAGTATTGTATAAAGATATAAACTAATTACTAGTTATGACTTTTGGATTTGTTTTGTATGTTTTCTTCAATTTACAGCAAGTTTATGGATAGTAGTCAGCTTAAATTTTGTTTAAGTTTTACTCTAATCAACAGCTACAATTTCAGAACTCAAAGCTTTACGAACAAATGCTACATTATTAATAGTCATCCCCAAAACATACCAATTTTCCAACTAAAATTTCATTTATTAAACCTAGTGTTCAAATAGTTAAAGACCTGTAAACCCATTTTCTAACGCTAAAGATGTGATTTATTCGGGATACCTAATAATTGAAACAATTTGTATTTCGTTAGAGAGTGTCTTGTATTCAACTCGATCCAAATATAAATCTAAGTTTTATATATTCACTTTACTTTGGTCCTTTAACGTAATATTGATGGTAATGAAATATTTTCTATTTAATTAAATTTGACCAAATAAAGGTCATGCCAGAAAATTGAAAGTGCTTCACTAGGCTCTTGAGAAAGTTGACAACTTATAGGCACATGCAGGACAATCTTCCAAATAAAATGATATTTACATGTTATTTATTCAGTAATGTATGATAATTCTCTTACATTAACAAAGATAATAGGCCTAACCTAAGACTTCTTTTTAACTTTTTCTTATGCCACCAAAATGAAATGATGAAGACATCAAAAATGTATTCATTAGAGATAAGACAAACATATCTTAAGAAACCACATGTTCACGACATTATTTTGACGCTTAATTGCAAAATTGAAATGAAAAGCTTTTTAGGAAAAGTATCCGACCTACTGGATTCGAACTAGTGACCTAATGATATTTTCAATCAACTACAGTCGTCTTCTCTGCCAACTGAAGACTTATATGATAATTATTCCATGTGTATGTAAGTTATACAATATGGGATCAACATTTTTGTACTTTTACATGTGTGATAAACTTCTTTTCGTAAAAATAATTTTCCAAATCTAAAAGAGACTGCTGCAGTATAATTTTCTTCAGAACTCTCTCAAACATTCACATATATCAACAAAATATTTAAGAAAATGTTAGTAGGAGGATTTAAATTAGTCTCATAAAAAATGTTGATTTTTTCTCTGATAATGGTTGACAAAACTTATAGCTATATTTTTTTGCTTTTGTATGGTTCCTTGATGAAAATTATGCTAATTAGATTTGGTTTCTTCCCAAATTGAGACCATGGAAGAGTAGACAACAACTTCGATAAATCGACTAAATTTCATAAACTTTGTGCTATTTTTTATAGATCAAATTGGTTGTGGAACATGTCTAACAGATGCAAAATCGTGGTCGACTTTTAAATATGGCTACCCTCAATTCTAACAAGAACCTACATTTTTACTAAACACTCTCAGCTCCTTGATTTCTGTAAAAACCTTTAAAATAAAAAATATCTATACAAAATAATATCAAACTACTTTGGCATTAGTTTCAAAAAGGATAAGAAAAAAATATCCTACCTACCGGATTCGAACCAGTGACCTAAGGATTTCCTGCTATGACTACAGTCCTCCGCTCAACCAACTGAACTAAGGTCGGTTATGTAATATAGTACTTAATATATCTAGATTAGGATACATATTTTTGATGAATCCCTAAATCATGTATTTGAATAGTACTGTATAAAGATGTAGACTAATTACTAGTAATGACTTTTGGAATTGTTTTGTAGGTTTTCTTCAATTTGCAGCATGTTTATAAACAGTAGTCAGCTTAATTTTGTTTAAGTTTTACTCTAATCAAAAGCAAGAATTTCAGAACTCAAAACTTTACAAACAAATGCTACATTATTAATAGTCATCCCTAAAACATACCACTTTGCCAACTAAAATTTCATTTATTAAACCTAGTGTTCAAATAGTTAAAGACCTGTAAACCCATTTTCTAACGCCAAAGATGTGATTTATTCGGGCTACCTAATAATTAAAACAATTTGTATTTTGTTAAAGATTGTCTTGTATTCCACTAGATCAAAATATAAATCTCAGTTTTATATATTCACTTTACTTTGGTCCTTTAGCGTAATATTGATGGTAATGAGATATTTTCTATTAAATTAAATTTGACCAAATAAAGGTCATGCAAGAAAATAGAAAGTGCTTCACTAGGCTCTTGAGAAGGTTAACAACTTATAGGCACATGCAGAAATATCTTCCAAATAAAATGCTATTTACATTTTATTTATACATTAACGTATGATAATTCTCTTTGTTTAACAAAGATAATAGGCTAACCCTAAGACTTTTTTTTAACTGTCTCTTATGCCACGAAAATATAATGATGAAGAATAAAAAATATATTCATTAGAGATAAGAGAAACAAATCTTATGAAACCACATGTTCACAACGTTATTCTGACTCCTAATTTCAAAACTGAAATGAAAAACTTTTTAGGAAAAGTATCTGACCTACCGGATTCGAACCAATGACCGATTCATATTTTACATCGACTACGGTCCTCTGCTTTACAACCAAAAGACTTATAGGATAATTCTTGCATCTGTATTTAATTTATACAATATAGAATTAATAATTTCGTACTTCCACATGCGTGATAGACTTCTTTTCGTGAAAATAATTTTCCTAATCTAAAAGTGACTGCTGCAGTATATCAACAAAATATTAACGAAAATGTTTGTAGGTGGATTTAAATTAGTCTCATAATAATAGTTAATTTTTTTCTCTGGTAATGGTTAACAAAACTTATATCTATATCTGTTGGCTTTTGTATGTTTCCTTGATGAAAATTATGCTAATTAGATAAGGTTTCTTCCCAATTTCAGATGATGGTAGAGGAGAAAACAACATCAATAAATCCACTGGATTTCATAAACTTTGTGCTATTATTTATAGAGAAAATGAATTGTGAAACATGTCTGACAGATACAAAATCTTTGTCGACTTTTAAATAAGTTTACCCTAAATTCTAACAAGAACCTAAATTTTTATTTTATGCTCTCAGCTTTTTGATTTCATCATAAACCTTTAAAATGAAAAAACATCTATACAAAATAATATTGAACTAATTTTGCATAAATTTCTAAAAAGGATGAGCAAATAACAGACCTACCGGTTCGAACAAGTGACCTAAGGATTTCTGCTATGACTACAGTCCTCGACTCTACCAACTGTACTAAGGTCGGTTATGTTGTATATTACTTAATATGTCTATAAGATGACACCTATTTTTGATGAATATTTAAATTATGTATTTGAAGAGTACTGTATTAATATATAGACTAATCACTGGTTATGACTTTTGGTATTGTTTTTAAGTTTTCTTCATTTTACAGCAAGTGTATGAACAGTAGTCGGCTTAAATTTTGTTTAAGCTTTACTCTAATAAAAAGAAAGAATTTCAGAACTCAGAGCTTTAAGGGCAAACGCTACATTTGGTGACCTGCATTCGCAAGACACGCTACATTTGGCGACCCGTGCTTGCAGAATTTCAGAACCCACTTTCACAAGACACGGGTCGCCATATGGTGATCCGCACTCGCAAGACACGGGTCGCCATATTGTGACCGGCATTAGCAAGACACGGGTCGCCATATGGCGAGCCGCACTCGCAAGACACGGGTCGCCATATGATGACCCGCATTCGCAAGACACGGGTTGCCATATGGCAATCTGCACTCGCAAGACACGGGTCACCATATGGAAACCCACACTCGCAAGACACGGGTCACCATATGGCAACCGGCACTCGCAAGGCAGAGGTCGTCATGTGGTGACCCACACTCGCAAGACACAGGTCGCCATACGATAACCCGCACTCGCAAGACATGGGTCGCCATATGGAGACCCGCACTTGCAAGGCACAGGTCGCCATATGGCGACCCACACTCGCAAGACAAAGGTCGCCATATGGCAACCCGCACGGACCGGGTCGCCATATGGCGACCTTGACTCGCACGGACCGGGTCATCATATGAAGACCTCAGATCGCCAAGCCTGGATCGCCAATTGATGACCTGTGCCTCCTCTTCGTATTCCTCTTTGAGTCCTGATCGAAATGCTCTTCGTTTTGTCTCAATCGAGTTCCCATAGAGATATTACGGTAGAAAAAAGTAAGACTCGAAAAACAACTCCTAACTCGACCAATACAGCCCCCAGGTCGCCATATGGCGACCTGGATAACTCACTCTATCCCCTCTCTCGAAACTTGATAAAATTCTTTTTGTTTTGTCTCTATCGGTGTTACCATTGGAATTTTACGATAAAAACCGCGAAGATTGTTTTTAGTATGAAGTTCAAACCGATCGTGTAAAACGGCAACAATTGGCTTAACTTTAAGAACTGCCAAAGCTATGCGAGAAGTTTGAACTCATGCTGAAATCGACATCGTATCGAAAACGGTCTTTCAGAGGAAACAAAAAATTGCTCGAAGTCGGCAAAAATGGCCTGAGAGGCCTAAAACGCGACTAAAAGGCCCGCTTACGTTTTTATACGAAACCAAGACAAGTGGTGTTATGACGGTCTCGTCTTTATTCATGTAATGATAAATAGTGAGAAATCAGAAGATAAATGCAAAGTTTCCGAAGATAACCATTAAGATCGAGAAGAAAAGGGAATATTCCCAAAGTGATAAACTCGACAAGGGGCAGAATCGGAAGCGCAAAACCGCCGTGAAGACGAGTATATAAGAGAAGGCGAGGCTGGAGACAAAGGGACAAAACTTTTAGCATTCATAGCAACTTAGAGCAATAGGCATTTATTTCTTTTTTTGATATCAAGCTACTACTCGTTTAGGGATTTGCAGTCTTAGGATTACTAGAATTAGGATCTCGCCAACAGCTCTTGTGGCCAAGGCTCTTTTCTTTCTTGTAAACGCTTAAACGCAAACTCGGAATAAGATCTCTTTTACTCTTCTTTTACTATATTCAAATTCTTTGCTATTTCGTTTGTTCTCATTGTTTGATTGTCTCGCGTTTGGTTTAAAGCAGATTATCCGGGATCTCCTGGGAAAGTTAGGGTCTCCTGACTTCCTAAAATTTACAAAACTCGACATTGCGAATTTTGGTTCCCACAGTTTGGCGCTAGAAGGAGGGGGATACTCAGATTAATCTTTCTAGCAACCGAAAAACGTCCAGTCAAGCATGTCAGCCAACGATATCAGCAACCCACAGCCTCACTACGACTCTAGTCGTGATAACGTTGAAAACACTCATGCGACCAACATTCCCGCGGTTAACGCTGAGCCCAACACCGCGGCGGTATAGGAGATGAAACAACTAATCTCCGCCTATGAAAAAGGGTGAAAGAGCAAGGTAAGCTCATGGAATCTCTCGCTAAACAGGTTGAAACCCTAACTGTGAGAACCCGAGCTGTCCTTCCTCGCGGGAAAACTAGGCTACGAGGAAGAAGACTCGATTTCACGACTCCTCTGGATCAGTCCGCGAACGCGCAGGATAATTGGTTGTAACAAGATCCGGATCAAATCACTCCTGCATCCGCACGGAAAAATCCGAGTGATCTTCCACCCTTGGAAGAAGACAAAGAGGAAGGGGAAATCGAGCGCATTAACGTGGATTCCAGCAGTCAGTACGAGCCTTCGGACCAAGACGCGGATGTGCATCCACGAAGGAGAAGGAGCCACAGGGCTCAAGAGGACCTGCTCGATAAACCCATGACGGAAGAGGAGGGAAACATCTTTTGTGTAGAGCAGGAGAAGCTGGCTGAAGAGAAGACTCGGAAAACTCGCAGCAGACACCGACTAGCTCCGCACCTGAAATTGACCAGCTACTCGAGGAAGCTCGTAAAACTCCCTTCACATCCCGTATCGTAAGCACCAGGGTATCAGATCCAGGAAAAATCAAGGTACCAACGTACAACGGTACGACTGACCCTAAAGCGCACCTACATGCCTTTGAGATCACGATGGGAAGGGCAAAATTCAAAGACAATGAAAGAGACGCCGTCCAATGCCGTCTCTTTGTCGAAAATCTTGATGGAGCAGTGCTCGAATGGTTCTCCCGCCTTAGGCGAAATTCCACCGGAAGCTTCCGCCAACTTGCTTTTGAGTTTCTCAAGCAATACTCGATGTTTATCAATCGAGCAACTTCCGATGTAGACCTATGGAGCTTATCTCTTTGGGAGGACGAATCACTCTGCGACTTTATCAACCAATTCAAACTCGTTATGGCGAGAGTCAGCGAGATCAGCGATAAGGTAGCTGTGGACGCACTTCGAAAGATGCTCTAGTACAGGAAGTCGATCACCCTTGAGAAACCGCGAACCATCCAGGACGTGCTACACAAGGCCATAAACTATATCATGATCGAGGAAGAAACCAAGGTGTTGTCGTAAAAGCACAAACAGGGTAAAAATTCTTCGAGAGATCCGGCTTCAGATCACAAGTCGAAAAAGAAGAACGGACCTCGGGCAACACGTGGACCCAAAGCTACTATTTCGATGAGAACGCCTTCTGCGACTTCCATCAGACTCGCGGCCACTCGACCGTTAACTGCAAAATTCTCGTTGCGATATTGGCAGCAAAATTAGTCGCGGGAGAACTCTCCGGAGTAACAAGCATGAAGGACCTTCTTCGCGATTCTGATCGTCCTCTGAAAAACGACAAATCTCCCCAAACCGAAAACTCTTTGGGGGACAAACGCGGAAGAAGGCAGGATGAGAAAGGCAATGACAGCAACCGTCGCAAGATTAACATGATCATCGGAGGATCACAGTTTTGTGGCGACACGGTCTCGTCAATCAAAGCCTATCAACGAAAGGCAGAAGCAAGCGATATCTGGCCAGCCTGGTCTCCACCCTCGGATAACCAAAGTAACTACATCACCTTTGAAGAGGAGGAAGCTGGCGAAATCGATCAACCCCACTGCGACCCACTTGTGATCAAAGATCTCGAGGTCGCAAGAGTGCTTATCGATACTGAGAGAACAGTCAACTTCATCTTCTGCGACACATTCAGGATGATGATTGTCGAACTAAAAGAGGTCGTACCAACGCCAAAACCGCTGACCGGTTTCTCTGGCGTAACTGAAATGACTCTCGGATCAATTAAACTCCCAGTCATGGCGAAGGAGGTGACAAAAATCGTCGACTTCGCAGTCGTTGACTACCCCGCCATCTACAACGTAATAATGGGCACTCCCTGGCTCAATTCCATGAAGGCAGTCCCTTTGACCTACCATCTAGGCATTAAGTTCTCAACTCAAAACGGAACTGCCGTGATCTGGGGAAGCCATAAACAATCTCGACTTTTTCTTTTAGCTGAACACAAGCTAAGACAAATCACGACTACTTCGATGGTAAAACCAAAACGAGCAAAGACCACTCAGCCACCGGCTGAAAACGTCTCTCAAAAAACGATCCAGAATCGTCACCCAAAGCAACGGCTCTGAACGAAGAAAATGAAAAGATGTCCGAGCCCAACGCAACAACCCAACCGGATGAGAAAATCCCGGAGAAAGACGTCGACTCTGCTGCAGTCACCGCGACTAGGGAAGTCGACACAGCCACGGCCGAGTAGAAACACTCGCCGCCAAAACACTGAACTAGGAGATGGCTTGATCCTCGAAAGAGGTACGTAGGCAGCTTGTCCAAACGACAAGTTCAGCTATCCCTCTCTCTAAAAATGGGGGGGGGGGAGTGGGTACGTATACGTATACTCGTATACTCCCACATTTTAAATATTCACCTTATACTCGATATTTTAGATATTTGCCTTGTACTAGATATTTTAAAAAAAAAACAAAATTCTTCGATAATAAGAAAATGCAAATCTTGCAAAATCTCTTTTATCGCACGAACATCCAAAATTATGTACTTGAAGAGTACTGTATAAAGATATAGACTAAACACTGGTTATGACTTTTGGTATGGTTTTTAAGTTTTCTTCATTTTACAGAAAATGTATGAACAGTGGTCTGTTCAAAATTTGTTTAAGTTGTATTCTAATTAGAAGCAGGAGTTTCAGAAAGCAAAGCTCTACGGGCAAAGCCTACACTATTAATAGCCATCCCCAAACATACAAATATGACTACTGAACTTTTCATTTATTAAACTTAGTGTACAAATATTTATGACCTGTAAAACCATTTTCTAACGCCAAAGATGTGATTTGTTTAGGCTACCTAATAACTAAAACAATTTATTTTTCTTTATAGAATTTGGTTTATTTCACTCAATCAAAAATTTAAACTCAGTTTTATATATTCACTTTACTTTTGTCTTTTAGTGTAATATTGATGGTAATGAAATATTAATTATTTAATTAAAATTGACCAAATAAAGGTCATGCAAGAAAATGGAAAGTACTTCACTAGGTTCTTGAAGATTGACAACTTATAGGCACATGCAGAATAATTTTCTAAAACAAATAATATATATATTTTATACATTCAATAATGTGAGAGAATATATTCTTGTTTGAACAAAGATAATTGGCTAAACCTTAGACTTCATTTTAATTGTTTCTGATCCCTCCAAAATATAATGATGAAGACATCAAAAATGTATGCATTAAAGATAAGACAAATATATCTTATGAAACCACATGTTTATGACATTATTTTGACGTCTAAATTCAAAATTGAATTGAAAAACTTTGTAGGAAAAGTATCCGACCTACCGGGTTCGAACCAGTCCTAATGATATTTTGCATAGACTACAGTCCTCATCTATACAACCTGAGGGCTTATATAATTATTCTTACATGTGTATATAATTTATACAATATATAATCAATTGTTTTTTACTTTCACTTGTGTAATAGACTTCTTTTCATAAAAATTATTTTCTAAATTTAAAAGAGAGTGCTGCTGTATAATTTTCATCAGAACTCTGTCAAACTTTTAAATATATCAACAAACTATAAACGGAAATATTGGTAGGATGATTTAAATTAGTCTCATAATACACTTTGATTTTTTCTCTGATAATGGTTGAAAAAACTTATATGTATATTTGTTTGCTTTTTTATAATTCCTTGATGAAAATCATTCTTATTAGATTAGGTTTCCTTCCAATTTCAGACAATGGCAGAGGATACAACAACATCGAAAAATCCACTGAAGTTCATAAACTTTGTGCTATTTTTTATAGAGAAAATTGGTTGTGAAACATGTTTGGCAGATCCAAAATCTTGGTCGACTTTTAAATAAATCTACTGTAAATTCTAACAAGAACCTAAAATTATATTTTACGCTCTCAGTTTTTCGATTTCTTCATATACCTTTAAATGAAAAATATATATACAAAATAACATCGAACTACTTTGGCATAAGTTTTAAAAATGTTGAGCAAAAAATATCCGACCTACCAGATTCGAACCAGTGACCTAAGGATTTCCTGCTATGACTACAGTCCTCCGCTCTACCAACTGAGCCAAGGTCGGTTATGTAAATAGTACTTAATATGTCTAGATGATGACACGTACTTTTGATGAACGCGTAAATTATGTATTTGAAGAGTACTGTATAAATATATAGACCCATCACTGGTTATGACTTTTGGTATGGTTTTTAAGTATTTTTAATTTTACAGTAAATGTATGCAAAATAGTCGGTTCAATTTTGTTTAGGTTGTACTTTAATCAGAAGACAGAATTTTAGAAATCAAAGCTTTACGGGCAAAACCTACATTATTAATAGCCATCCCTAAACAAACCACTTTGAAAACTAAACTTTTCATTTATTAAACTTAGTGTACAAAAATTTAAGACCGGTAAACCCATTTTCTAACGCCAAAGATGTGATTTATTCGGGCTACCTACTAATTGAAACAATTTGTATTTCATTATAAAATATGTTGTATTTCACTCAATCGCAAATTAAAACTTACTTTTATATTTTCAGTTTACTTTTGTTCTTTGGTGTAATATTCATGTTAATGAATTATTTTTTTATTTAATTAAATTTGACCAAATAAAGGTCATGCAAGAAAATGGAAAGTGCTTCACTAGGTTCTTGTAAGTTGACAACTTATAGGCACATGCAGAACAATATTCTAAAACAAATGATATTTACATTTTCTTCATTCGTTAATGTATTATAGTTCTCCTGTTTGAACAAAGATAATTGGCTAAACCAAAAACTTCATTTTCATTGTTTCTTATGCAACCAAAATATAATGATGAAGATATCAAAAATGTATGCATTAGAGATAAGACAAACATATCTTATGAAACCACATGTTCACGACATTATTTTGACGCCTAAATTCAAAATTGAAATGAAACACTTTTTTAGGAAAAGTATCCGACCTACCGGGTTCGAACCAGTCCTAATGATATTTTGCATAGACTACAGTCCTCATCTATACCAACTGAGGGCTTATATGATAATTATTATATGTGTATATAATTTTTACTATATAGAATCAACAATTTTGTATTTTCACATGTGTGCTAGACTTCTTTTCGTAAAAATAACTTTTTAAATCTAAATGTGATTGCTGCTGTATAATTTTCTTCAGAACTCTGTCAAACTTTTAAATATATCAACAAAATATAAACGGAAATATTGGTAGGATGATTTAAATTAGTCTCATAATACGCTTTGATTTTTTCTTTGATAATGGTTGAAAAAACTTATATCTATATTTGTTTGCTTTTGTATAATTCCTTGATGAAAATCATTCTTATTAGATTAGGTTTCTTTCCAATTTCAGACAATGGCAGAGGAGAAAAAACATCGATAAATCCACTGAAGTTCATAAACTTTGTGCTATTTTTTATAGAGAAAATTGGTTGTGAAACATGTTTGGCATATCCAAAATCTTGGTCGAATTTAAATAAATCTACCGTAAATTCTAACAAGAACCTAAAATTTTATGTTACGTTCTCAGTTTTTCGATTTCTTCATAAACCTTTAAATGAAAAATATATATACAAAATAATATTGAACTACTTTGGCATAAGTTATAAAAAGGTTGAGCAAAAAATATCCGACCTACCGAATTCGAACCAGTGACCTAAGGATTTCCTGCTATGACTACAGTCCTCCGCTCTACCAACTGAGCTAAGGTCGGTTATGTAATATAGTACTTAATATGTCTAGATGATGAGACGTACTTTTGATGAATGCTTAAATTATGTATTTGAAGAGTACCGTATAAATATATAGACTAATAACTGGTTATGACTTTTTGTATGGTTTTTAAGTATTCTTCATTTTACAGTGAATGTCTGAACAGTAGTCGGTTCAATTTTGTTTAGGTTGTACTCTAATCAGAAGCCAGAATTTTAGAAATCAAAGCTTTACGGGCAAAACCTACATTATTAATAGCCATTCCTAAACAAACGACTTTGAAAACTAAGCTTTTCATTTATTAAACTTAGTGTACAAAAATTTAAGACCAGTAAACCCATTTTCTAACGCCAAAGATGTGATTTATTCGGGCTACCTACTAATTGAAACAATTTGTATTTCATTATAAAATGTGTTGTATTTCACTCAAGCACAAATTAAAACTTAGTTTTATATTTTCAGTTTACTTTTGTCCTTTGGTGTAATATTGATGTTAATGAATTATTTTTTTATTTAATTAAATTGGACTAAATAAAGGTCATGCAAGAAAATAGAAAGTGTTTCACTAGGTTCTTGTAAGTTGACAACTAATAGGTACATGCTGAACAATATTCTAAAATAAATGATATTTACATTTTCTTCATTCGTTGATGTATTATAATTCTCCTGTTTGAACAAAGATAATTGGCTAAACCTAAAAGTTTTAAAAAGTTGAGCAAAAAATATCCGACCTACCGGATTCCAACCAGTGACCTAAGGATTTCCTGCTATGACTACAGTCCTCCGCTCTACCAACTGAGCTAAGGTCGGTTGTGTAATATAGTACTTAATATGTCTAGATGATGACACATATTTTTGATGAATGCTTAAATTATGTATTTGAAGAGTATTGTATATAGACTAATAACTGGTTATGACTTTTTGCATGGTTTTTAAGTATTCTACATTTTACAGTGAATGTCTGAACAGTAGTCGGTTCAATCAGAAGCCAGAATTTTAGAAATCAAAGGTTTACGGTCAAAACCTACATTATTAATAGCCATCCCTGAACAAACCACTTTGAAAACTAAACTTTTCATTTATTAAACTTAGTGTACAAAAAATTAAGACCGATAAACACATTTTCTAACGCCAAAGATGTGATTTTTTCGGGCTACATACATATTGAAACAATTTGTATTTCATTATAAAATTTGTTGTATTTCACTCAATCGCAAATTAAAACTTTTTTTTTATATTTTCAGTTTACTTTTGTCCTTTGGTGTAATATTGATGTTACTGAATTATTGTTTTATTTAATTAAATTTGACCAAATAAAGGTCATGCAAGAAAATAGAAAGTACTTCACTAGGTTCTTGTAAGTTGACAACTTATAGGCACATGCAGAAGAATCTTCAAGAACAAATGATATTTCTATTTTATTCATTCATTAATGTATGATAGTTCTCCTGTTTAAACAAAGATAATTGGCTAAACCTAAAACTTCATTTTAATTGTTTCTTATGCCACCAAAATAAAATGATGAAGACATCAAAAATGTATGCATTAGAGATAAGACAAACATATCTTATGAAACCACATGTTCACGACATTATTTTGACACCTAAATTCAAAATTGAAATGAAAAACTTTTTAGGGAAAGTATCCGACCTACCGGGTTTCGAAACAGTCCTATTGATATTTTGCATAGACTACAGTCCTCATCTATACCAACTGAGGACTTATATGATAATTCATACACATGTATATAATTTATACAATATAGAATCAACAGTTTTGTACTTTCACATGTGTACTAGACTTCTTTTTGTAAAAATACGCGTGTATATGAGACTTCTGCAGTATAGTTTTCTTCAGAACTCTGTCAAACTTTCAAGTATATCAACTAAATATTAACAGAAATATTGGTAGGATGATTTAAATTAGTCTCATAATAAGCTTTAATTTTTTCTCTGATAATGGTTGAAAAACTTATATTTATATTTGTATTCTTTTGTATAATTCCTTGATGAAAATCATTTATATTAGATTAGGTTTTTTCCCAATTTCAGAGAATGGCAGAGGAGACAACAACATCGATAAAATCCACTGAAGTTCATAAACTTTGTGCTATTTTTATAGAGAAAATTGGTTGTGAAACATGTTTGGAAGATCCAAAATCTTGGTCGACTTTTATATAAATCTACCCTAAATTCTAACAAGAACCTAAAATTTTATTTTACGCTCTCAGTTTTTCGATTTCTTCATAAACCTTTAAATGAAAAATATATATACAAAATAATATCGAACTACTTTGGCATAAGTTTTAAAAAGTTGAGCAAAAAATATCCGACCTACCGGATTCGAACCAGTGACCTAAGGATTTCCTGCTATGACTACAGTCCTCCGCTCTACCAACTGAGCTAAGGTCGGTTGTGTAATATAGTACTTAATATGTCTAGATGATGACACATATTTTTGATGAATGCTTAAATTATGTATTTGAAGAGTACTGTATAAATATATAGACTAATCAATGGTTATGACTTTTGGTATGGTTTTTAATTATTCTTCATTTTACAGTGAATGTCTGAACAGTAGTCGGTTCAATTTTGTTTAGGTTGTACTCTAATCAGAAGCCATAATTTTAGAAATCAAAGCTTTACGGGCAAAACGTACATTATTAATAGCCATCCCTAAACTAACCACATTGACAACTAAACTTTTCATTTATTAAACTTAGTGTACAAAAATTTAAGACCGGTAAACCCATTCTCTAACGCCAAAGATGTGATTTATTTGGGCTACATACATATTGAAACAATTTGTATTTCATTATAAAATTTGTTGTATTTCACTCAATCGCAAATTAAAACTTTGTTTTATATTTTCAGTTTACTTTTGTCCTTTGGTGTACTATTGATGTTAATGAATTATTTTTTTATTTAATTAAATTTGACCAAATAAAGGTCATGCAAGAAAATGGAAAGTACTTCACTAGGTTCTTGTAAGTTGACAACTTATAGGCACATGCAGAACAATCTTCAAAAACAAATGATATTTATATTTTATTCATTCATTAATGTATGATAGTTCTCCTGTTTGAACAAAGATAATTGGCTAAACCTAAAACTTCATTTTAATTGTTTCTTATGCCACCAAAATAAAATGATGAAGACATCAAAAATGTATGCATTAGAGATAAGACAAACATATCTTATGAAACCACATGTTCACGATATTATTTTGACACCTAAATTCAAAATTGAAATGAAAAACTTTTTAGGGAAAGTATCCGACCTACCGGGTTTTGAAACAGTCCTATTGATATTTTGTATAGACTACAGTCCTCATCTATACCAACTGAGGACTTATATGATAATTCTTACACATGTATATAATTTATACAATATAGAATCAACAGTTTTGTACTTTCACATGGGTGCTAGACTTCTTTTTGTAAAAATACACGTGTATATGAGATTGCTGCAGTATAATTTTCTTCAGAAATCTTTCAAACTTTCAAGTATATCAACTAAATATTAACGGAAATATTGGTAGGATGATTTAAATTAGTCTCATAATACGCTTTGATTTTTTCTCTGATAATGGTTGAAGAAACTTATATCTATATTTGTTTGCTTTTGTATAATTCCTTGATGAAAATCATTCTTATTAGATTAGGTTTCTTTCCAATTTCAGACAATGGCAGAGGAGAAAAAACATCGATAAATCCACTGAAGTTCATAAACTTTGTGCTATTTTTTATAGAGAAAATTGGTTGTGAAACATGTTTGGCAGATCCAAAATCTTGGTCGAATTTTAAATAAATCTACCGTAAATTCTAAAAAGAACCTTAAATTTTATGTTACGTTCTCAGTTTTTCGATTTCTTCATAAACCTTTAAATGAAAAATATATATACAAAATAATATTGAACTACTTTGGCATAAGTTTTAAAAAGGTTGAGCAAAAAATATCCGACCTACCGAATTCGAACCAGTGACCTAAGGATTTCCTGCTATGACTACAGTCCTCCGCTCTACCAACTGAGCTAAGGTCGGTTATGTAATATAGTACTTAATATGTCTAGATGATGAGACGTACTTTTGATGAATGCTTAAATTATGTATTTGAAGAGTACTGTATAAATATATAGACTAATAACTGGTTATGACGTTTTGTATGGTTTTTAAGTATTCTTCATTTTACAGTGAATGTCTGAACAGTAGTCGGTTCAATTTTGTTTAGGTTGTACTCTAATCAGAAGCCAGAATTTTAGAAATCAAAGCTTTACGGGCAAAACCTACATTATTAATAGCCATTCCTAAACAAACGACTTTGAAAACTAAGGTTTTCATTTATTAAACTTACTGTACAAAAATTTAAGACCGGTAAACCCATTTTCTAACGCCAAAGATGTGATTTATTCGGGCTACCTACTAATTGAAACAATTTGTATTTCATTATAAAATGTATTGTATTTCATTCAATCACAAATTAAAACTTAGTTTTATATTTTCAGTTTACTTTTGTCCTTTGGTGTAATATTGATGTTAATGAATTATTTTTTTATTTAATTAAATTGGACTAAATAAAGGTCATGCAAGAAAATGGAAAGTGTTTCACTAGGTTCTTGTAAGTTGACAACTAATAGGCACATGCAGAACAATATTCTAAAATAAATGATATTTACATTTTCTTCATTCGTTGATGTATTATAATTCTCCTGTTTGAACAAAGATAATTGGCTAAACCTAAAACTTTATTTTCATTGTTTCTTATGCCACCAAAATATAATGATGAAGACATGAAAAATGTATGCATTAGAGATAAGACAAACATATCTTATGAAACCACATGTTCACGACATTATTTGACGCCTAAATTCAAAATTGAAATGAATAACTTTTTAGGAAAAGTATCCAACCTACCGGGTTCGAACCAGTCCTATTGATATTTTGCATACACTACAGTCCTCATCTATACCAACTGAGGGTTTATATGATAATCCTTACATGTGTATATAATTTATACAATATAGAATCAACAGTTTTGTACTTTCACATGTGTTCTAGACTTCTTTTCACAAAAATAACTTTCTAAATCTAAATAAGATTGCTGCTGTATAATTTTCTTCAGAACTCTGTCAAGCTTACAAGTATATCAACAAAATATTAACGGAAATATTGGTAGAATGATTTAAATTAGTCTCATAATAATCTTTGATTTTTTCTCTGATAATGGTTGAAAAAACTTATATCTATATTTGTTTGCTTTTGTATAATTCCTTGATGAAAATCATTCTTATTAGATTAGGTTTCTTTCCAATTTCAGAAAATGGCAGAGGAGACAACAACATCGATAAATCCACTGAAGTTCATAAACTTTGTGCTATTTTTTATAGAGAAAATTGGTTGTGAAACATGTTTGGCAGATCCAAAATCTTAGTCGAATTTTAAATAAATCTACCGTAAATTCTAACAAGAACCTAAAATTTTATGTTACGTTATCAGTTTTTCGATTTCTTCATAAACCTTTAAATGAAAATATATATACAAAATAATATCGAACTACTTTGGCATAAGTTTTCAAAAAGGATGAGCAAAAAATATCCGACCTACCGGATTCGAACCAGTGACCTAAGGATTTCATGCTATGACTACAGTCCTCCGCTCTACCAACTGAGCTAAGGTCGGTTATGTAATATAGTACTTAATATGTCTAGATGATGAGACATACTTTTGATGAATGCTTAAATTATGTATTTGAAGAGTATTGTATATAGACTAATAACTGGTTATGACTTTTTGCATGGTTTTTAAGTATTCTACATTTTACAGTGAATGTCTGAACAGTAGTCGGTTCAATCAGAAGCCAGAATTTTAGAAATCAAAGGTTTACGGTCAAAACCTACATTATTAATAGCCATCCCTAAACAAACCACTTTGAAAACTAAACTTTTCATTTATTAAACTTAGTGTACAAAAATTTAAGACCGATAAACACATTTTCTAACGCCAAAGATGTGATTTATTCGGGCTACATACATATTGAAACAATTTGTATTTCATTATAAAATTTGTTGTATTTCACTCAATCGCAAATTAAAACTTTTTTTTTATATTTTCAGTTTACTTTTGTCCTTTGGTGTAATATTGATGTTACTGAATTATTGTTTTATTTAATTAAATTTGACCAAATAAAGGTCATGCAAGAAAATAGAAAGTACTTCACTAGGTTCTTGTAAGTTGACAACTTATAGGCACATGCAGAACAATCTTCAAGAACAAATGATATTTCTATTTTATTCATTCATTAATGTATGATAGTTCTCCTGTTTAAACAAAGATAATTGGCTAAACCTAAAACTTCATTTTAATTGTTTCTTATGCCACCAAAATAAAATGATGAAGACATCAAAAATGTATGCATTAGAGATAAGACAAACATATCTTATGAAACCACATGTTCACGACATTATTTTGACACCTAAATTCAAAATTGAAATGAAAAACTTTTTAGGGAAAGTATCCGACCTACCTGGTTTCGAAACAGTCCTATTGATATTTTGCACAGACTACAGTCCTCATCTATACCAACTGAGGACTTATATGATAATTCTTACACATGTATATAATTTATACAATATAGAATCAACAGTTTTGTACTTTCACATGTGTGCTAGACTTCTTTTTGTAAGAATAC
This sequence comes from Sinapis alba, assembly GCA_012274485.2. Lineage (NCBI taxonomy): Eukaryota > Viridiplantae > Streptophyta > Magnoliopsida > Brassicales > Brassicaceae > Sinapis > Sinapis alba. The sequence continues at coordinate 413,100 of MU106082.1, read as the reverse complement.
ACGTGTATATGAGATTGCTGCAGTATAATTTTCTTCAGAAATCTTTCAAACTTTCAAGTATATCAACTAAATATTAACGGAAATATTGGTAGGATGATTTAAATTAGTCTCATAATACGCTTTGATTTTTTCTCTGATAATGGTTGAAGAAACTTATATCTATATTTGTTTGCTTTTGTATAATTCCTTGATGAAAATAATTCTTATTAGATTAGGTTTCTTTCCAATTTCAGACAATGGCAGAGGAGAAAAAACATCGATAAATCCACTGAAGTTCATAAACTTTGTGCTATTTTTTAAAGAGAAAATTGGTTGTGAAACATGTTTGGCAGATCCAAAATCTTGGTCGAATTTTAAATAAATCTACCGTAAATTCTAACAAGAACCTAAAATTTTATGTTACGTTCTCAGTTTTTCGATTTCTTCATAAACCTTTAAATGAAAAATATATATACAAAATAATATTGAACTACTTTGGCATAAGTTTTAAAAAGGTTGAGCAAAAAATATCCGACCTACCGAATTCGAACCAGTGACCTAAGGATTTCATGCTATGACTACAGTCCTCCGCTCTACCAACTGAGCTAAGGTCGGTTATGTAATATAGTACTTAATATGTCTAGATGATGAGACGTACTTTTGATGAATGCTTAAATTATGTAATTGAAGAGTATTGTATATAGACTAATAACTGGTTATGACTTTTTGCATGGTTTTTAAGTATTCTACATTTTACAGTGAATGTCTGAACAGTAGTCGGTTCAATTTTGTTTAGGTTGTACTCTAATCAGAAGCCAGAATTTTAGAAATCAAAGCTTTACGGGCAAAACCTACATTATTAATAGCCATTCCTAAACAAACGGCTTTGAAAACTAAGCTTTTCATTTATTAAACTTAGTGTACAAAAATTTAAGACCGGTAAACCCATTTTCTAACGCCAAAGATGTGATTTATTCGGGCTACCTACTAATTGAAACAATTTGTATTTCATTATAAAATGTGTTGTATTTCACTCAAGCACAAATTAAAACTTAGTTTTATATTTTCAGTTTACTTTTGTCCTTTGGTGTAATATTGATGTTAATGAATTATTTTTTTATTTAATTAAATTTGACCAAATAAAGGTCATGCAAGAAAATGGAAAGTACTTCACTAGGTTCTTGTAAGTTGACAACTTATAGGCACATGCAGAACAATCTTCAAAAACAAATGATATTTATATTTTATTCATTCATTAATGTATGATAGTTCTCCTGTTTGAACAAAGATAATTGGCTAAACCTAAAACTTCATTTTAATTGTTTCTTATGCAACCAAAATAAAATGATGAAGACATCAAAAATGTATGCATTAGAGATAAGACAAACATATCTTATGAAACCACATGTTCACAATATTATTTTGACACCTAAATTCAAAATTGAAATGAAAAACTTTTTAGGGAAAGTATCCGACCTACCGGGTTTTGAAACAGTCCTATTGATATTTTGTATAGACTACAGTCCTCATCTATACCAACTGAGGACTTATATGATAATTCTAACACATGTATATAATTTATACAATATAGAATCAACAGTTTTGTACTTTCACATGTGTGCTAGACTTCTTTTTGTAAAATTACACGTGTATATGAGATTGCTGCAGTATAATTTTCTTCAGAACTCTGTCAAACTTTCAAGTATATCAACTAAATATTAACGGAAATATTGGTAGGATGATTTAAATTAGTCTCATAATAAGCTTTAATTTTTTCTCTGATAATGGTTGAAAAACTTATATCTATATTTGTATTTTTTGTATAATTCCTTCATGAAAATCATTCATATTAGATTAGGTTTCTTCCCAATTTCAGAGAATGGCAGAGGAGACAACAACATCGATAAATCCACTGAAGTTCATAAACTTTGTGCTATTTTTATAGAGAAAATTGGTTGTGAAACATGTTTGGCAGATCCAAAATCTTGGTCTACTTTTATATAAATCCACCCTAAATTCTAACAAGAACCTAAAATTTTATTTTACGCTCTCAGTTTTTCAATTTCTTCATAAACCTTTAAATGAAAAATATATATAGAAAATAATATCGAACTACTTTGGCATAAGTTTTAAAAAGTTGAGCAAAAAATATCCGACCTACCGGATTCGCACCAGTGACCTAAGGATTTCCCGCTATGACTACAGTCCTCCGCTCTACCAACTGAGCTAAGGTCGGTTGTGTAATATAGTACTTAATATGTCTAGATGATGACACATATTTTTGATGAATGCTTAAATTATGTATTTGAAGAGTACTGTATAAATATATAGACTAATCACTGGTTATGACTTTTTGTATGGTTTTTAATTATTCTTCATTTTACAGTGAATGCCTGAACAGTAGTCGTTTCAATTTTGTTTAGGTTGTACTCTAATCAGAAGCCAGAATTTTAGAAATCAAAGCTTTACGGGCAAAACCTACATTATTAATAGCCATCCCTAAATAAACCACATTGACAACTAAACTTTTCATTTATTAAACTTAGTGTACAAAAATTTAAGACCGATAAACCCATTTTCTAACGCCAAAAATGTGATTTATTTGGGCTACATACATATTGAAACAATTTGTATTTCATTATAAAATTTGTTGTATTTCACTCAATCGCAAACTGAAACTTTGTTTTATATTTTCAGTTTACTTTTGTCCTTTGGTGTAATATTGATGTTAATGAATTATTTTTTTATTTAATTAAATTTGACCAAATAAAGGTCATGCAAGAAAATGGAAAGTACTTCACTAGGTTCTTGTAAGTTGACAACTTATAGGCACATGCGGAACAATCTTCAAAAACAAATGATATTTACATTTTATTCATTCATTAATGTATGATAGTTCTCCTGTTTGAACAAAGATAATTGGCTAAACCTAAAACTTCATTTTAATTGTTTCTTATGCCACCAAAATTAAATGATGAAGACATCAAAAATGTATGCATTAGAGATAAGACAAACATATCTTATGAAACCACATGTTCACGACATTATTTTGACACCTAAATTCAAAATTGAAATGAAAAACTTTTTAGGGAAAGTATCCGACCTACCGGGTTTCGAAACAGTCCTATTGATATTTTGCATAGACTACGGTCCTCATCTATACCAACTGAGGACTTATATGATAATTCTTACACATGTATACAATTTATACAATATATAATAAACAGTTTTGTACTTTCACATGTGTGCTAGACTTCTTTTTGTAAAAATACACGTGTATATGAGATTGCTGCAGTATAATTTTCTTCAGAACTCTATCAAACTTTCAAGTATATCAACTAAATATTAACGGAAATATTGGTAGGATGATTTAAATTAGTCTCATAATAAGCTTTAATTTTTTCTCTGATAATGGTTGAAAAACTTATATCTATATTTGTATTCTTTTGTATAATTCCTTGATGCAAATAATTCATATTAGATTAGGTTTTTCCCAATTTCAGAGAATGGCAGAAGAGACAACAACATCGATAAATCCACTGAAGTTCATAAACTTTGTGCTAATTTTATAGAGAAAATTGGTTGTGAAACATGTTTGGCAGATCCAAAATCTTGGTCGACTTTTATATAAATCTATCCTAAATTCTAACAAGAACCTAAAATTTTATTTTACGCTCTCAGTTTTTCGATTTCTTCATAAACTTTTAAATGAAAAATATATATAGAAAATAATATCGAACTACTTTGGCATAAGTTTTAAAAAGTTGAGCAAAAAATATCCGACTTACCGGATGCGAACCAGTGACCTAAGGATTTCCTGCTATGACTACAGTCCTCCGCTCTACCAACTGAGCTAAGGTCGGTTGTGTAATATAGTAATTAATATGTCTAGATGATGACACATATTTTTGATAAATGCTTAAATTATGTATTTGAAGAGTACTGTATAAATATATAGACTAATCACTGGTTATGACTTTTTGTATGGTTTTTAAGTATTCTTCATTTTACAGTGAATGTCTGAACAGTAGTCGGTTCAATTTTGTTTAGGTTGTACTCTAATCAGAAGCCATAATTTTAGAAATCAAAGCTTTACGGGCAAAACCTACATTATTAATAGCCATCCCTAAACAAACCACATTGACAACTAAACTTTTCATTTATAAAACTTAGTGTACAAAAATTTAAGTCCGGTAAACCCATTTTCTAACGCCAAAGATGTGATTTATTCGGGCTACATACGGATTGAAACAATTTGTATTTCATCATAAAATTTGTTGTATTTCACTCAATCGCAAATTAATCATTTTTATATTTTCAGTTTACTTTTGTCCTTTGGTGTATTATTGATGTTAATGAATTATTGTTTTATTTAATTAAATTTGACCAAATAAAGGTCATGCAAGAAAATGGAAAGTACTTCACTAGGTTCTTGTAAGTTGACAACTTATAGGCACATGCAGAACAATATTCTAAAATAAATGATATTTACATTTTATTCATTCATTAATGTATGATAGTTCTCCTGTTTGAACAAAGATAATTGGCTAAACCTAAAACTTCATTTAAATTGTTTCTTATGCCACCAAAATAAAATGATGAAGACATCAAAAATGTATGCATTAGAGATAAGGCAAACATATCTTATGAAACCACATGTTCACGACATTATTTTGACACCTAAATTCAAAATTAAAATGAAAAACCTTTTAGGGAAAATATCCGACCTACCGGGTTTCGAAACAGTCCTACTGATATTTTGCATAGACTACAGTCCTCATCTATACCAACTGAGGACTTATATGATAATTCTTACACATGTATATAATTTATACAATATAGAATCAACAGTTTTGTACTTTCACATGTGTGCTAGACTTCCTTTTGTAAAAATACACTTGTATATGAGATTGCTGCAGTATAATTTTCTTCAGAACTCTGTCAAACTTTCAAGTATATCAACTAAATATTAACGGAAATATTGGTAGGATGATTTAAATTAGTCTCATAATAAGCTTTAATTTTTTCTCTGATAATGGTTGAAAAACTTATATCTATATTTGTATTTTTTGTATAATTCCTTCATGAAAATCATTCATATTAGATTAGGTTTCTTCCCAATTTCAGAGAATGGCAGAGGAGACAACAACATCGATAAATCCACTGAAGTTCATAAACTTTGTGCTATTTTTATAGAGAAAATTGGTTGTGAAACATGTTTGGCAGATCCAAAATCTTGGTCGACTTTTATATAAATCTACCCTAAATTCTAACAAGAACCTAAAATTTTATTTTACGCTCTCAGTTTTTCAATTTCTTCATAAACCTTTAAATGAAAAATATATATAGAAAATAATATCGAACTACTTTGGCATAAGTTTTAAAAAGTTGAGCAAAAAATATCCGACCTACCGGATTCGCACCAGTGACCTAAGGATTTCCCGCTATGACTACAGTCCTCCGCTCTACCAACTGAGCTAAGGTCGGTTGTGTAATATAGTACTTAATATGTCTAGATGATGACACATATTTTTGATGAATGCTTAAATTATGTATTTGAAGAGTACTGTATAAATATATAGACTAATCACTGGTTATGACTTTTGGTATGGTTTTTAAGTATTCTTCATTTTACAGTGAATGTCTGAACAGTAGTCGGTTCAATTTTGTTTAGATTGTACTCTAATCAGAAGTCAGAATTTTAGAAATCAAAGCTTTACGGGCAAAACCTACATTATTAATAGCCATCCCTAAACAAACCACATTGACAACTAAACTTTTCATTTATTAAACTTAGTGTTTAAAATTTAAGACCGGTAAACCCATTTTCTAACACCAAAGATGTGATTTATTCGGGCTACATACATATTTAAACCATTTGTATTTCATCATAAAATATGTTGTATTTCACTAGATCGTAAATTAAAACTTAGTTTATATTTTCAGTTTACTTTTGTCCTTTGGTGTAATATTGATGTTAATGAATTATTTTTTTATTTAATTAAATTTGAAAAAAATAAAGGTCATGCAAGAAAATGGATTGTGTTTAACTAGGTTCTTGTAAGTTGACAACTTATAGGCACATGCAGAACAATCTTCTAAAACAAATGATATTTACATTTTCTTCATTCGTTAATGTATGATAGTTCTCCTGTTTGAACAAAGAGAATTGGCTAAATCTAAAACTTCATTTTAATTGTTTCTTATGCCACCAAAATATAATGATGAAAATATCAAAAATGTATGAATTAGATATAAGACAAACATATCTTATGAAACCACATGTTTACGATATTGTTTTGACCCCTAAATTCAAAATTGAAATGAAACACATTTTAGGAAAAGAATCCGACCTACCGGGTTCGAACCAGTCCTAATGATATTTTGCATAGACTACTGTCCTCGTCTATACCAACTGAGGGCTTATATGATAATTCTTACAGGTGTATATAATTTATTCAATATAGAATCAACAGTTTTGTACTTTCACATGTGTGCTAGACTTCTTTTCGTAAAAATAACTTTCTAAATCTAAACAAGATTTCTGCAGTATAATTTTCTTCAGAACTCTGTCAAATTTCAAGTATGTCAACAAAATATTATTGAAAATATTGGAAGGATGATTTAAATTAGTATCATAATAAGCTTTGATTTTTCTCTGATAATGGTTGAAAAAAATTACATCTATATTTGTTTACTTTTGTATAATTCCTTGATGAAAATCATTCTTATTAGATTAGGTTTCTTCCCAATTTCAAACAATGGTAGAGGAGACAACAACATCGATAAATCCACTGAAGTTCATAAACTTTGTGCTATTTTTTATAGAGAAAATTGGTTGTGAAACATGTTTGGCAGATCCAAAATCTTGGTCGAATTTTATATAAATCTACCCTAAATTCTAACAAGAACCTAAAGTTTTATTTTACGCTCTCAGTTTTTCGATTTCTTTATAAACCTTTAAATGAAAAGTATATATACAAAACAATATCGAACAACTTTGGCATAAGTTTTAAAAAGTTGAGCAAAAAATATCCGACCTACGGGATTCAAACCAGTGACCTAAGGATTTCCTGCTATGACTACAGTCCTCCGTTCTACCAACTGAGCTAAGGTCGGTTATGTAATATAGTACTTAATATGTCTAGATGATGACACGTACTTTTGATGAATGCTTAAATTATGTATTTGAAGAGTACTGTATAAATATCTAGACTAATCACTAGGTTCTTGTAAGTTGACAACTTATAAGCAGATGCAGAACAATCTTCTAAAACAAATGATACTTACATTTTATTCATTCATTAATGTATGATAGTTCTCCTGTTTTAACAAAGATAATTGGCTAAACCTAAAACTTCATTTTAATTGTTTTTTATGCCACCAAAATATAAGTATTCTACATTTTACAGTGAATGTCTGAACAGTAGTCGGTTCAATTTTGTTTAGGTTGTACTCTAATCAGAAGCCAAAATTTTAGAAATCAAAGCTTTACGGGCAAAACCTACATTATTAATAGCCATTCCTAAACAAACGGCTTTGAAAACTAAGCTTTTCATTTATTAAACTTAGTGTACAAAAATTTAAGACCGGTAAACCCATTCTCTAACGCCAAAGATGTGATTTATTTGGGCTACATACATATTGAAACAATTTGTATTTCATTATAAAATTTGTTGTATTTCACTCAATCGCAAATTGAAACTTTGTTTTATATTTTCAGTTTACTTTTGTCCTTTGGTGTAATATTGATGTTAATGAATTATTTTTTTATTTAATTAAATTTGACCAAATAAAGGTCATGCAAGAAAATGGAAAGTACTTCACTAGGTTCTTGTAAGTTGACAACTTATAGGCACATGTAGAACAATCTTCTAAAAAAAATGATATTTAAATTTTATTCATTCATTAATGTATGATAGTTCTCCTGTTTTAACAAAGATAATTGGCTAAACCTAAAACTTCATTTTAATTGTTTTTTATGCCACCAAAATATAATGATGAAGACATCAAAAATGTATGCATTAGAGTTAAGACAAACATATCTTATGAAACCACATGTTCACGACACTATTTTGACGCCTAAATTCAAAATTGAAATGAAAAACGTTTTAGGAAAAGTATCCGACCTACTGGGTTCGAACCAGTCCTAATGATATTTTGCATAGACTACAGTCCTCATCTATACCAACTGAGGTCTTATATGATAATTCTTACCTGTGTATATAATTTGTACAATATAGAATCAACAGTTTGTACTTTCACATGTGTGCTAGAGTTCTTTTCGCAAAAATAATTTTCTAATTTAAATAAGATTGGTGCTGTATAATTTTCTTCAGACCTCGGTCAAACTTACAAGTATATCAACAAAATACTAACGGATATATTGGTAGAATGATTTAAATTAGTCTCATAATAAGCTTTGATTTTTTCTGATAATGGTTGAAACAACTTATATCTATATTTGTTTGCTTTTGTATAATTCCTTGATGAAAATCAATCTTATTTGATTAGGTTTCTTCCCAATTTCAGACAATGGCAGAGGAGACAACAACATCGATATATCCATTGAAGTTCATAAACTTTATGCTATTTTTTATAGAGAGAATTGGTTGTGAAACATGTTTGGCAGATCCAAAATCTTGGTTGACTTTTATATAAATCTACCCTAAATTTTAACAAGAACCTAAAATTTTATTTTACGCTCTCAGTTTTTTGATTTCTTTATAAACCTTTAAATGAAAAGTAAATATACAAAACAATATCGAATAACTTTGGCATAAGTTTTAAAAAGTTGAGCAAAAAATATCCGACCTACGGGATTCGAACCAGTGACCTAAGGATTTCCTGCTATGACTACAGTCCTCCGTTCTACCAACTGAGCTAAGGTCGGTTATGTAATATAGTACTTAATATGTCTAGATGATGAAACGTACTTTTGATGAATGCTTAAATTATGTATTTGAAGAGTACTGTATAAATATCTGGACTAATCACTGGTTATGACTTTTGGTATAGTTTTTAAGTATTCTTCATTTTACAGTGAATGTCTGAACAGTACTCGGTTCAATTTTGTTTAGGTTTTACTCTAATCAAAAGCCAAAATTTTAGAAATCAAAGCTTTACGGGCAAAACCTACATTATTAATAGCCATCCCTAAACAAACCACATTGACAACTAAACTTTTCATTTATTAAACTTAGTGTACAAAACTTTAAGACCGGTAAACCTATTTTCTAACGCCAAAGATGTGACTTATTCGGGCTACATACATATTTAACCCATTTGTATTTCATTATAAAATGTGTTGTATTTTACTAAATCGCAAATTAAAACTTAGTTTTATATTTTCAGTTTACTTTTTTCCTCTGGTGTAATATTGATGTTAATGAATTATTGTTTTATTTAATTAAATTTGACCAAATAAAGGTTATGCAAGAAAATGGAAAGTACTTCACTAGGTTCTTGTAAGTTGACAACTTATAGGCAGATGCAGAACAATCTTCTAAAACAAATGATACTTACATTTTATTCATTCATTAATGTATGATAGTTCTCCTGTTTGAACAAAGATAATTGGTTAAACCTAAAACTTCATTTTAATTATTTTTTATGCCACCAAAATATAATGATGAAGACATAAAAAATGTATGCATTAGAGTTAAGACAAAACATATCTTATGAAACCACATGTTCACGACACTTTTTTGACGCCTAAATTCAAAATTGAAATGAAAAACGTTTTAGGAAAAGTATCCGACCTACTGGGTTCGAACCAGTCCTAATGATATTTTGCATAGACTACAGTCCTCATCTATACCAACTGAGGTCTTATATGATAATTCTTACATGTGTATATAATTTATACAATATAGAATCAACAGTTTATACTTTCACATGTGTGCTAGAGTTCTTTTCGCAAAAATAATTTTCAAATTTAAATAAGATTGGTGCAGTATAATTTTCTTCAGAACTCTGTCAAACTTACAAGTATATCAACAAAATATTAACGGATATATTGGTAGAATGATTTAAATTAGTCTCATAATAAGCTTTGATTTTTTCTGATAATAATTGAAACAACTTATATCTATATTTGTTTTCTTTTGTATAATTCCTTGATGAAAATCATTCTTATTAGATTAGGTTTCTTCCCAATTTCAGACAATGGCAGAGGAGACAACAACATCGATAAATCCATTGAAGTTCATAAACTTTGTGCTATTGTTTATAGAGAGAATTTGTTGTGAAACATGTTTGGCAGATCCAAAATCTTGGTCTACTTTTATATAAATCTACCCTAAATTTTAACAAGAACCTAAATTTTTATTTTACGCTCTCAGTTTTTCGATTTCTTCATAAACAATTAAATGAAAAGTATATATACAAAATAATATCGAACTACTTTGGCATAAGTTTTAAAAAGTTGAGCTAAAAATATCCGACCTACCGGATTCGAACCAGTGACCTAAGGATTTCCTGCTATGACTACAGTCCTCCGCTCTAACAACTGAGCTAAGGTCGGTTATGTAATATAGTACTTAATATGTCTAGATGATGACACATACTTTTGACGAATGCTTAAATTATGTATTTGAAGAATACTGTATAAATATATAGACTAATCACTGGTTATGAATTTTGGTATGGTTTTGAAGTATTCTTCATTTTACAGTAAATGTATTAACAATTGTCGGTTCAATTTTGTTTAGGTTGTACTCTAATCAGAAGCCAGAATTTTAGAAATCAAACCTTTACGGGCAAAACCTACATTATTAATAGCCATCCCTAAACAAACCACATTGACAACTAAACTTTTCATTTAATAAACTTTGTGTACAAAAATTTAAGACCGGTAAACCCATTTTCTAACGCCAAAGATGTGATTTATTCGGGCTACATACATATTTAAAACATTTTTATTTCATCATAAAATGTGTTGTATATCACTCAATCGCAAATTAAAACTTAGTTTTATATTTTCAGTTTACTTTTTTCCTTTGGTGTAATATTGATGTTAATGAATTATTGTTTTATTTAATTAAATTTGAACAGATAAAGGTCATGCAAGAAAATGGAAAGTACTTCACTAGGTTCTTGTAAGTTGACAACTTATAGGCAGATGCAGAGCAATCTTCTAAAAAAAATGATATTTAAATTTTATTCATTCATTAATGTATGATAGTTTTCTCCTATTTGAACAAAGATAATTGGCTAAACCTAAAACTTCATTTTAATTGTTTTTTATGCCACCATAATATAATGATGAAGACTTCAAAAATGTATGCATTAGAGTTAAGACAAACATATATTATGAAACCACATGTTCACAATATTATTTTGACGCCTAAATTCAAAATTGAAATGAAAAACTTTTTAGGAAAAGTATCCGACCTACCAGGTTCGAACCAATCCTAATGATATTTTTCATAGACTACAGTCCTCATCTATACCAACTGAGGGCTTATATGATAATTCTTACATGTGTATATAATTTATACAATATAGAATCAACAGTTTTGTACTTTCACATGTGTGGTAGACATCTTTTCGCAAAAATAACTTTCTAAATCTAAATAAGATTACTGCTGTATAATTTTCTTCAGAATACTGTCAAACTTATAAGTATATCAACAAAATATTAACGGAAATATTGGTAGAATGATTTAAATTAGTCTCATAATAAGATTTGTTTTTTTCTCTGATAATGGTTGAAATAACTTATATCTATATTTGTTTTCTTTTGTATAATTCCTTGATGAAAATCATTCTTATAAGATTAGGTTTCTTCCCAATTTCAGACAATGGCAGAGGAGACAACATAATCGATGAATCCACTGAAGTTCATAAACTTTGTGCTAATTTTTATAGAAAATGTTGGTTGTGAAACATGTTTGGCATATCCAAAATATTGGTCGACTATTATATAAATCTACCCTAAATTCTAACAAGAACCTAAAATTTTATTTTACGCTCTCAGTTTTTCGATTTCTTCATAAACCTTTAAATGAAAAATATATATAGAAAATAATATCGAACTACTTTGGCATAAGTTTTAAAAAGTTGAGCAAAAAATATCCGACCTACCGGATTCGAACCAGTGACCTAAGGATTTCCCACTATGACTACAGTCCTCCGCTCTACCAACTGAGCTAAGGTCGGTTGTGTAATATAGTACTTAATATGTCTAGATGATGACACATATTTTTGATGAATGCTTAAATTATATATTTGAAGAGTACTGTATAAATATATAGACTAATCACTGGTTATGACTTTTGGTATGGTTTTTAAGTATTCTTCATTTTACAGTGAATGTCTGAACAATAGTCGGTTCAATTTTGTTTAGGTTGTACTCTAATCAGAAGCCAGAATTTTAGAAATCAAAGCTTTACGGGCAAAAACCTACATTATTAATAGCCATCCTTAAACAAACCACATTGACAACTAAACTTTTCATTTATTAAACTTAGTGTACAAAAATTTAAGACCGGTAAACCCATTTTCTAACGCCAAAGATGTGATTTATTCGGGCTACATACATATTTAACCCATTTGTATTTCATTATAAAATTTATTGTATTTTACTCAATCGCAAATTAAAACTTAGTTTTATATTTTCAGTTTACTTTTCTCCTCTGGTGTAATATTGATGTTAATGAATTATTGTTTTATTTAATTAAATTTGACCAAATAAAGGTTATGCAAGAAAATGGAAAGTACTTCACTAGGTTCTTGTAAGTTGACAACTTATAGGCACATGCAGAACAATCTTCTAAAACAAATGATACTTACATTTTATTCATTCATTAATGTATGATAGTTCTCCTGTTTGAACAAAGATAATTGGCTAAACCTAAACCTTCATTTTTATTGTTTTTTATGCCACCAAAATATAATGATGAAGACATAAAAAATGTATGCATTAGAGTTAAGACAAACATATCTTATGAAACCACATGTTCACGACATTATTTTGACACCTAAATTCAAAGTTGAAATGAAAACCTTTTTAGCGAAAGTATCCAACCTACCGGGTTTCGAAACAGTCCTATTGATATTTTGCATAGACTACCGTCCTCATCTATACCAACTGAGGACTTATATGATAATTCTTACACATGTATATAATTTAAACAATATAGAATCAACAGTTTTGTACTTTCACATATGTGCTAGACTTCTTTTTGTAAAAATACAAGTGTATATGAGATTGCTGCAGTAAAATTTTCTTCAGAACTCTGTCAAACTTTCAAGTATATCAACTAAATATTAACGGAAATATTAGTAGGATGATTTAAATTAGTCTCATAATAAGCTTTAATTTTTTCTCTGATAATGGTTGAAAAAACTTATATCTATATTTGTATTCTGTTGTATAATTCCTTGATGAAAATCATTCATATTAGATTAGGTTTCTTCCCAATTTCAGAGAATGGCAGAGGAGACAACAGCATCGATAAATCCACTGAAGTTCATAAACTTTGTGCTATTTTTATAGAGAAAATTGGTTGTGAAACATGTTTGGCAGATCCAAAATCTTGGTCGAGTTTTATATAAATCTACCCAAAATTCTAACAAGAACCTAAAATTTTATTTTACGCTCTCAGTTTTTCGATTTCTTCATAAAGCTTTAAATGAAAAATATATATACAAAATAATATCAAACTACTTTGGCGTAAGTTTTAAAAAGTTGAGCAAAAAATATCCGACCTACCGGATTCGAACCAGTGACCTAAGGATTTCCTGCTATGACTACAGTCCTCCGCTCTACCAACTGAGCTAAGGTCGGTTGTGTCATATAGTACTTAATATGTCTAGATGATGACACATATTTTGATGAATACTTAAATTGTGTATTTGAAGAGTATTGTAAAAATATATAAACTAATCACTGGTTATGACTTTTTGTATGGTTTTAAAGTATTCTTCATTTTACAGTAAATGTATTAACAATAGTCGGTTCAATTTTGTTTAGGTTGTACTCTAATCAGAAGCCAGAATTTTAGAAATCAAACCTTTACGGGCAAAACCTAAATTATTAATAGCCATCCTTAAACAAACCACATTGACAACTAAACTTTTCATTTATTAAACTTAGTGTACAAACATTTAAGACCGGTAAACCCATTTTCTAACACCAAAGATGTGATTTATTCGGGCTACGTACATATTTAAACCATTTGTATTTCATTATAAATTGTGTTGAATTTCACTCAATCGCAAACTAAAACTTAGTTTTATATTTTCAGTTTACTTTTGTCCTCTGGTGTAATATTGATGTTAATGAATTATTGTTTTATTTAATTAAATTTGACCAAATAAAGGTCATGCAAGAAAATGGAAAGTACTTCACTAGGTTCTTGTAAGTTGACAACTTATAGGCACATGCAGAACAATCTTCTAAAACAAATGATATTTAAATTATATTCATTCATTAATGTATGATAGTTCTCCTGTTTGAACAAAGATAATTGGCTAAACCTAAAACTTCATTTTAATTGTTTTTTATGCCACCAAAATATAAAGATGAAGACTTAAAAAATGTATGCATTAGAGTTAAGACACACATATCTTATGAAACCACATATTCACGACATTATTTTGACGCCTAAATTCAAAATTGAAATGAAAAACTTTTTAGGAAAAGTATCCGACCTACCGGGTTCGAACCAGTCCCAATGATATTTTTCATAGACTACAGTCCTCATCTATACCAACTGAGGGCTTATATGATAATTCTTACATGTGTATATAATTTATACAAATATAGAATCAACAGTTTTGTACTTTCACATGTGTGCTAGACTTCTTTTCGCAAAAATATCTTTCTAAATCTAAATAAGATTACTGCTGTATAATTTTCTTCAGAATACTGTCAAAGTTACAAGTATATCAACAAAATATTAACGGAAATATTGGTAGAATGATTTAAATTAGTCTCATAATAAGCTTTGATTTTTTATCTGATAATGGATGAAAAACTTATATCTATATTTGTTTGCTTTTGTATAATAATTCCTTGATGAAAATAATTCTTATTAGTTTAGGTTTCTTCCCAATTTCAGACAATGGCATAGGAGACAACATAATCGATAAATCCACTGAAGTTCATAAACTTTGTGCTAATTTTTATAAAGAAAATTGGTTGTGAAACATGTTTGGCAGATCCAAAATCTTGGTCGAATTTTATATAAATCTACCCTAAATTCTAACAAGAACCTAAATTTTTTTTTTACGCTCTCAGTTTTTCGATTACTTCATAAACCTTTAAATGAAAAATGTATATACAAAATAATATCGAACTACTTTGGCATAAGTTTTAAAAAGTTGAGCAAAAAATATCCGACCTACCGGATTCGAACCAGTGACCTAAGGATTCCTGCTATGACTACAGTCCTCCGCTCTACCAACTGAGCTAAGGTCGGTTATGTAATATAGTACTTAATATGTCTAGATGATGATACATATTTTGATGAATGCTTAAATTATGTATTTGAAGAGTACTGTATAAATATATAGACTAATCACTGGTTATGACTTTTTGTATGGTTTTAAAGTATTTTTCATTTTATAGTAAATGTATTAAAAATAGTCGGTTCAATTTTGTTTAGGTTGTACTTTAATCAGAAGCCAGAATTTTAGAAATCAGACCTTTACGGGTAAAACCTAAATTAATAATAGCCATCCTTAAACAAACCACATTGAAACCTAAACTTTTCATTTATTAAACTTAGTGTACAAAAATTTAAGACCGGTAAACCCATTTTCTAACACCAAAGATGTGATTTATTCGGGCTACGTACATATTTAAACCATTTGTATTTCATCATAAAATATGTTGTATTTCACTCAATCGCAAATTAAAACTTAGTTTTATATTTTCAGTTTACTTTTGTCCTTTGGTGTAATACTGATGTTAATGAATTATTGTATTATTTAATTAAATTTGACCAAATAAAGGTCATGCAAGAAAATGGAAAGTACTTCACTAGGTTCTTGTAAGTTGACAACTTATAGGCACATGCAGAACAATCTTCTAAAACAAATGATATTTAAATTTTATTCATTCATTAATGTATGATAGTTCTCCTGTTTGAACAAAGATAATTGGCTAAATCTAAAACTTCATTTTAATTGTTTTTTAAGACACCAAAATATAATGATGAAGACTTCAAAAATGTATGCATTAGAGTTAAGACAAACATATCTTATGAAACCACATGTTCACGATATTATTTTGACGCCTAAATTCAAAATTGAAATGAAAAACATTTTAGGAAAAGTATCCAACCTACCGGGTTCGAACCAGTCCTAATGATATTTTGCATAGGCTACAGTCTTCATCTATACCAACTGATGGCTTATATGATAATTCTTACATATGCATATAATTTATACAATATAGAATCAACAGTTTTGTACTTTCACATGTGTGCTAGACTTCTTTTCGCAAAAATATCTTTCTAAATCTAAATAAGATTACTGCTGTATAATTTTCTTCAGAATACTGTCAAAGTTACAAGTATATCAACAAAATATTAACGGAAATATTGGTAGAAGCCAGAATTTTAGAAATCAAATCTTAACGGGCAAAACCTACATTATTAATAGCCATCCCTAAACAAACCACATTGACAATTAAACTTTTCATTTATTAAACTTAGTGTACAAAAATTTAAGACCGGTAAACCCATTTTCTAACACCAAAGATGTGATTTATTCGGGCTACATACATATTTAAACCATTTGTATTTCATCATAAAATGTGTTGTATTTCACTCAATCGCAAATTAAAACTTAGTTTTATATTTTCAGTTTACTTTTATCCTTTGGTGTAATACTGATGTTAATGAATTATTGTTTTATGTAATTAAATTTGACCAAATAAAGGTCATGCAAGAAAATGGAAAGTACGTCACTAGGTTCTTGTAAGTTGACAACTTATAGGCACATGTAGAACAATCTTCAAAAACAAATGATATTTAAATTTTATTCATTCATTAATGTATGATAGTTCTCCTGTTTTAACAAAGATAATTGGCTAAACCTAAAACTTCATTTTAATTGTTTTTTATGCCACCAAAATATAATGATGAAGACTTCAAAAATGTATGCATTAGAGTTAAGAAAAAACATATCTTATGAAACCACATGTTCACGACATTATTTTGACGCCTAAAATTCAAAATTGAAATGAAAAACGTTTTAGGAAAAATATCCGACCTACCGGGTTCGAAACAGTCCAAATGATATTTTGCATAGGCTACAGTCCTCATCTATACCAACTGATGGCTTATATGATAATTCTTACATATGCATATAATTTATACAATATAGAATCAACAGTTTTGTACTTTCACATGTGTGTTAGACTTCTTTTCACAAAAATATCTTTCTAAATCTAAATAAGATTACTGCTGTATAATTTTCTTCAGAATACTGTCAAACTTACAAGTATATCAACAAAATATTAACGGAAATATTGGTAGAATGATTTAAATTAGTCTCATAATAAGCTTTGATTTTTTATCTGATAACGGTTGAAAAAACTTATATCTATATTTGTTTGCTTTTGTATAATAATTCCTTGATGAAAATCATTCTTATTAGTTTAGGTTTCTTCCCAATTTCAGACAATGGCATAGGAGACAACATAAATGATAAATCCACTGAAGTTCATAAACTTTGGGCTAATTTTTATAGAGAAAATTGGTTGTGAAACATGTTTGGCAGATCCAAAATCTTGGTCGAATTTTATATAAATCTACCCTAAATTCTAACAAGAACCTAAAATTTTTTTTACACTCTCAGTTTTTCGATTTCTTCATAAACCTTTAAATGAAAAATGTATATACAAAATAATATCGAAATACTTTGGCATAAGTTTTAAAAAGTTGAGCAAAAAATATCCGACCTACCGGATTCGAACCAGTGACCTAAGGATTTCCTGCTATGACTACAGTCCTCCGCTCTACCAACTGAGCTAAGGTCGGTTATGTAATATAGTACTTAATATGTCTAGATGATGACACATATTTTGATGAATGCTTAAATTATGTATTTGAAGAGTACTGTATAAATATATAGACTAATCACTGGTTATGACTTTTGGTATGGTTTTAAAGTATTCTTCATTTTACAGTAAATGTATTAACAATAGTCGGTTCCATTTTGTTTAGGTTGTACTCTAATCAGAAGCCAGAATTTTAGAAATCAAATCTTTACGTGCAAAACCTACATTATTAATAGCCATCCCTAAACAAACCACATTGACAAACCTACATTATTAATAGCCATCCCTAAACAAACCACATTGACAACTAAACTTTTCATTTATTAAACTTAGTGTACAAAAATTTAAGACCGGTAAACCCATTTTCTAACACCAAAGATGTGATTTATTCGGGTTACATACATATTTAAACCATTTGTATTTCATCATAAAATCTGCTGTATTTCACTCAATCGCAAATTTAAATTTAGTTTTATATTTTCAGTTTACTTTTGTCCTTTGGTGTAATATTGATGTTAATGAATTATTGTTTTATGTAATTAAATTTGACCAAATAAAGGTCATGCAAGAAAATGGAAAGTACTTCACTAGGTTCTTGTAAGTTGACAACTTATAGGCACATGCAGAACAATCTTCTAAAACAAATGATATTTAAATTTTATTCATTCATTAATGTATGATAGTTCTCCTGTTTGAACAAAGATAATTGGCTAAACCTAAAACTTCATTTTAATTGTTTTTTATGCCACCAAAATATAATGATGAAGACTTCAAAAATGTATGCATTAGAGTTAAGACAAACATATCTTATGGAACCACATGTTCACGAAATTATTTTGACTCCTAAATTCAAAATTGAAATGAAAAACGTTTTAGGAAAAGTATCCGACCTACCGGGTTCGAACCAGTCCTAATGATATTTTGCATATACTACAGTCCTCATCTATACCAACTGATGGCTTATATGA
Organism: Sinapis alba; assembly: GCA_012274485.2. NCBI lineage: Eukaryota > Viridiplantae > Streptophyta > Magnoliopsida > Brassicales > Brassicaceae > Sinapis > Sinapis alba. The sequence continues at coordinate 394,137 of MU106082.1, read as the reverse complement.
TAATTCTTACATATGCATATAATTTATACATCATAGAATCAACAGTTTTGTACTTTCACATGTGTGCTAGACTTCTTTTCGTAAAAATATCTTTCTAAATCTAAATAAGATTACTGCTGTATAATTTTCTTCAGAATACTGTCAAACTTACAAGTATATCAACAAAATATTAACGGAAATATTGGTAGAATGATTTAAATTAGTCTCATAATAAGCTTTGATTTTTTCTCTGATAATGGTTGAAAATCTATATTTGTTTGCTTTTGTATAATTCCTTGATGAAAATCATTCTTATTAGTTTAGATTTCTTCCCAATTTCAGACAATGGCATAGGAGACAACATAATCGATAAATCCACTGAAGTTCATAAACTTTGTGCTAATTTTTATAAAGAAAATTGGTTGTGAAACATGTTTGGCAGATCCAAAATCTTGGTCGAATTTTATATAATTCTACCCTAAATTCTAACAAGAACCTAAAATTTTATTTTACGCTCTCAGTTTTTCGATTTCTTCATAAACCTTTAAATGAAAAATGTATATACAAAATAATAACGAACTACTTTTGCATAAGTTTTAAAAAGTTAGAGCAAAAAATATCCGACCTACCGGATTCGAACCAGTGACCTAAGGATTTCCTGCTATGACTACAGTCCTCCGCTCTACCAACTGAGCTAAGGTCGGTTATGTAATATAGTGCTTAGTATGTCTAGATGATGACACGTATTTTTGATGACTGCTTAAATTATGTATTTGAAGAGTACTCTATAAATATATTGACTAATCACTGGTTATGACTTTTCGTATGGTTTTTAAGTATTCTTCATTTTACAGTGAATGTATGAACAGTAGTCGGTTCAATTTTGTTTAGGTTGTACTCTAATCAGAAGCCAGAATTTTAGAAATCAAAGCTTTGCGGGCAAAACCTACATTATTAATAGCCATCCCTAAACAAACCACTTTGACAACTAATTTTTTTATTTATTAAACTTAGTGTACAAAAATTTAAGACCGGTAAACCCATTTTCTAACGCCAAAGATGTGATTTATTCGGGTTACATACATATTTAAACCATTTGTATTTCATCATAAAATGTGTTGTATTTCACTCAATCGCAAATTAAAACTTAGTTTTATATTTTCAGTTTACTTTTGTCTTTTGGTGTAATATTGATGTTAATGAGTTATTGTTTTATTTAATTAAATTTGACCAAATAAAGGTCATGCAAGAAAATGGAAAGTACTTCACTAGGTTCTTGTAAGTTGACAACTTATAGGCACATGCAGAACAATCTTCAAAAACAAATGATATTTACATTTTATTCATTCATTAATGTATGATTGTTCTCCTGTTTGAACAAAGATAATTGGCTAAACCTAAAACTTCATTTTAATTATTTTTTATGCCACCAAAATATAATGATGAAGACTTCAAAAATGTATGCATTAGAGTTAAGACAAACATATCTTATGAAACCACATGTTCATGACATTATTTTAACGCCTAAATTCAAAATTGAAATGAAAAACTTTTTAGGAAAAGTATCCGACCTACCGGGTTCGAACCAGTCCCAATGATATTTTTCATAGACTACAGTCCTCATCTATACCAACTGAGGGCTTATATGATAATTCTTACATGTGTATATAATTTATACAAATATAGAATCAACAGTTTTGTACTTTCACATGTGTGCTAGACTTCTTATCGCAAATATATCTTTCTAAATCTAAATAAGATTACTGCTGTATAATTTTCTTCAGAATACTGTCAAACTTACAAGTATATCAACTAAATATTAACGGAAATATTGGTAGAATGATTTAAATTAGTCTCATAATAAGCTTTGAGTTTTCCCCTGATAATGGTTGAAAATCTATATTTGTTTGCTTTTGTATAATTTCTTTATGAAAATCATTCTTATTAGTTTAGGTTTCTTCCCAATTTCAGACAATGGCATAGGAGACAAAATAATCGATAAATCCACTGAAGTTCATAAACTTTGTGCTATTTTTTATAGGGAAAATTGGTTGTGAAACATGTTAGGCAGATCCAAAATCTTGGTCAATTTTATATAAATCTACCCTAAATTCTAACAAGAACCTAAAATTTTATTTTACGCTCTCAGTTTTTAGATTTCTTCATAAACCTTTAATTGAAAAATGTATATACAAAATAATATCGAACTACTTTGGCATAAGTTTTAAAAAGTTGAGCAAAAAATATCCGACCTACCGGATTCGAACCAGTGACCTAAGGATTTCCTGCTATGACTACAGTCCTCCGCTCTACCAACTGAGCTAAGGTCGGTTATGTAATATAGTACTTAATATGTCTAGATGATGACACGTATTTTGATGAATGCTTAAATTATGTATTTGAAGAGTACAGTATAAATATATAGACTAATCACTGGTTATGACTTTTGGTATGGTTTAAAAGTATTCTTCATTTTATAGTAAATGTATTAACAATAGTCGGTTCAATTTTGTTTAGGTTGTACTCTAAATCTGAAGCCAGAATTTTAGAAATCAAACCTTTACAGGCAAAACCTACATTATTAATAGCCATCCCTAAACAAACCACATTGACAACTAAACTTTTCATTTATTAAACTTAGTGTACAAAAATTTAAGACCGGTAAACCCATTTTCTAACACCAAAGATGTGATTTATTCGGGCTACATACATATTTAAACCATTTGTATTTCATCATAAAATGTGTTGTATTTCACTCAATCGCAAATTAAAACTTAGTTTTATATTTTCAGTTTACTTTTGTCCTTTGGTGTAATATTGATGTTAATGAATTTTTTTTAATTAATTAAATTTGACCAAGTAAAGGTCATGCAAAAAAATGGAAAGTACGTCACTAAATTCTTGTAAGTTGACAACTTATATGCACATGCAGAACAATCTTCTAAAGCAAATGATATTTACATTTTATTCATTAATTAATGTATGGAAGTTCTCCTGTTTGAACAAAGATAATTGGCTAAACCTAAAACTTCATTTTAATTGTTTCTTATGCCGCCAAAATATAATGATGAAGACATCAAAAATGTATGCATTAGAGATAAGACAAAGATATCTTATGAAACCACATGTTCACGACATTATTTTGACGCCTAAATTCAAAATTGAAATAAAAAACTTTTTAGCAAAAGTATCCGACCTACCGGGTTCGAACCAGTCCTAATGATATTTTGCATAGACTACAGTCCTTATCTATACCAAATGAGGGCTTATATAATAATTCTTACATGTGTATATAATTTATACAATAGATAATCAACAATTTTGTACTTTCACATGTGTGCTAGACTTCTATCGTAAAAATAACTTTCTAAATCTAAAAGAAATTAATGCAGTATAATTTTCTTCAGAACTCTGTCAAACTTTCAAGTATATCACCAAAATATTAACGAAAATGTTGGTAGGATGATTTAAATTATTCTCATAATAAACTTTGATTTTTTCTCTGATAATGGTTGAATAAACTTATATCTATATTTGTTTTGTTTTGTATGATTCCTTGATGAAAATCATGCTTATCAGATTAGGTTTCTTACCAAAGTCAGACAATGGCAGAGGAGACAACAACATCGATAAATCCACTAGATTTCATAAACTTTGTGCTATTTTTACAGAGAAAATCGGTATTTAGACATGTTTGGCAGATCCAAAATCTTGGTTGACTTTTAAATAAATCTACCATAATTTCAAACAAGAACCTAAATTTTTATGTTACACTTTAAGCTTTTCGATTTCTTCATAAACCTTCAAAATCAAAAAAATATCTATACAAAATAAAAGCTAACTACTTTGGCATAAGTTCTGAAAAAGGTTGAGAAAAAATATCCGACCTACCGGATTCAAAGCAGTGACCTAAGGATTTCCTGTTATGACTACAGTCCTCCGCGCTAGCAACTGAGCTAAGGTCGGTTATGTAATATAGTGCTTAGTATGTCCAGATGATGACACATATTTTTGATGACTGCTTATATTATGTATTTGAAGAGTACTCTATAAATATATTGACTAATCACTGGTTATGACTTTTCGTATGGTTTTTAAGTATTCTTCATTTTACAGTGAATGTATGAACAGTAGTCAGTTCAATTTTGTTTAGGTTGTACTCTAATCAGAAGCCAGAATTTTAGAAATCAAAGCTTTGCGGGCAAAACCTACATTATTAATAGCCATCCCTAAACAAACCACTTTGACAACTAATTTTTTTATTTATTAAACTTAGTGTACAAAAATTTAAGACCGGTAAACCCATTTTCTAACGCCAAAGATGTGATTTATTCGGGCTACCTACTAATTGAAACAATATGTATTTCATTATAAAATGTGTTGTATTTCACTCAATTGCAAATTAAAACTCAGTTTTATATTTTCAGTTTACTTTTGTCCTTTGGTGTAGTATTGATGTTAATGAATTATTTTTTTATTTAATTAATTTGACCAAATAAACGTCATGCAAGAAAATGGAAAGTACTTCACAAGGTTCTTGTAAGTTGACAACTTTTAAGCACATGCAGAACAATCTTCTAAAGCAAATGATATTTACATTTTATTCATTCATTAATGTATGATAGTTCTCCTGTTTGAACAAAGATAATTGGCTAAACCTAAAACTTCATTTTAATTGTTTCTTATGCCACCAAAATATAATGATGAAAAAATCAAAAATGTATGCATTAGAGATAAGACAAACATATCTTATGAAACCACATTTTCAAAACATTATTTTGACCCCTAAATTCAGAATTTAAATGAAAAACCTTTTAGGAAAAGTATACGACCTACCGGGTTCGAAACCAGTCCTAATGATATTTTGCATAGACTACAGTCCTCATCTATACCAACTGAGGGCTTATATGATAATTCTTACATGTGTATATAATTTGTACAATATAGAATCAAAAGTTTTGTACTTTCACATATATGCTAGACTTCTTTTCGTAAAAGAGATTACTGCAGTATAATTTTCTTCAGAACTCTGTCAAACTTTCAAGTATATCAACAAAATATTAAAAAAAATGTTGATAGGATGATTTAAATTAGTCTCATAATAAGCTTTGATTTTTTTATCTGATAATGGTTGAAAAAACCTATATCTATATTTGTTTGCTTTTGTATGATTCCTTGATGAAAATCATGCTTATTAGATTAGGTTTCTTTCCAATTTCAGACAATGGCAGAGGAGAAAACAACATCAATAAATCCACTGGAGTTCATAAACTTTGTGCTATTTTTATAGGTAAAATAGGTTGTGAAACATGTTTAACATATCCAAAATCTTGGTCGACTTTTAAATAAATCTACCCTAAATTCTAATAAGAATCTAAAATTTTATTTTATGCTCTCAGTTTTTCGATTTCTTTATAAACCTTAAAATGAAAAATATCTGTAGAAAATAATATTGAACTACTTTGGCATAAGTTTTAAAAAGGTTAAGCAAAAAATATCCGACCTACCGGATTCGAACCAGTGACCTAAGGATTTCCTGCTATGACTACAGTCCTCCGCTCTACCAACTGAGCTAAGGTCAGTTATGTAATATAGTACTTAATATGTCTAGATGAAGACACATATTTTTTATGAATCCTTAAATTATGTATTTGAAGAGTACTGTATAGAGATATGGACTAGCCACTGGTTATGACATTTGGTATGGTTTTTAATTATTCTTCATTTTACAGTGAATGTATGAACAGTAGTCGGTTCAAATTTTGTTTAGGTTGTACTCTCATCAGAAGCCAGAATTTCAGAAATCAAAGATTTACGGGCAAAGCCTACATTATTAATAGCCATCGCCAAACATACCACTTTGACAACTAAACGTTTAATTTATTAAACAGCATAAAAATATTTAAGATCGGTAAACCCATTTTCTAATGCCGAAGATTGTATTTATTTGGGCTACCTAATAGATGAAACATTTTGTATTTCCTTATAGAATTCATTGTATTTCACTCAATCTCAAATTAAAACTCATTTTTATATTTTCAGTTTACTTTTGTTCTTTGGTGTAATATTGAAGGTAACAACATTATTTTTTATTTAATTAAATTTGACCAAATAAAGATCATGCAAAAAAATGGAAAGTACTTCACAAGGTTCTTGAAGGTTGACAACTTATAGGCACATGCAGAACAATCTTCTAAAACAAATGATATTTACATATTATTCATTCATTAATATATTATAGTTCTCATGTCTGAACAAAGATAATTGGCTAAACCTAAAATTTCATTTTAACATTTTCTTACGCCACCAAAATATAATGATGAAGACATCAAAAATGTATGCATTAGAGATAAGACAAACATATCTTATGAAACCACATGTTCACAATATTATTTTGACCCCTAAATTTAAAATTGAAATAAAAACTTTTTAGGAAAAGTATTCGACCTACCGGGTTCGAAACAAGTCCTAATGATATTTTGCATAGACTACAGTCCTCATCTATACCAACTGAGGGCTTATATGATAAGTATTTCATGTGTATATAATTTATACAATATAGAATCAACAGTTTTGTACTTTCACGTGTGCTAGACTTTTTTCGTAAAAATAATATTTATATCTTAAAGAGATTGCTGCAGTATAATTTTCTTCAGAACTCTGTCAAACTTTCAAGTATATCAACAAAATATTAGCAAAAATGTTAGTAGGATGATTTAAATTAGTCTGATAATAAACTTTGATTTGTTTCTCTGATAATGGTTGAAAAAACTTATATGTATATTTGTTTGCTTTTGTATGATTCCTTGACAAAAATAATGATAATTAAATTAGGTTTCTTTCCAATTTCAGACCATGGCAGACGAGACAACAGCATCGATAAATCCACTGGATTTCATAAAAAATTGTGCTATTTTTTATAGAGAAAACTGGTTGTAAAACATGTTTGGCAGATCCAAAATCTTGGTCGACTTTTAAATAAATCTACCCTAAATTCTGAGAAGAACCTAAATTTTTTATTTTACGCTCCTCAGTTTTTCGATTTCTTCACAAACCTTTAAAATGAAAATATATCTATACAAAATAAAATCGAACTACTTTGGCATAAGTTCTTAAAAAGGTTGAACAAAAAATATCCGACCTACCGCATTCGAACCAGTGACCTAAGGATTTCTTGTTATGACTACAGTCTTCCGTTCTACCAACTGAGCTAATATTAGTTATTTAATATAGTACTTAATATTTCTAGATGAAGACACGCATTTTTTATGAATCCTTAAATTATGTATTTGAAGAGTAGTGTATAGAGATATGGACTAGTCACAGGTTATGACATTTGGTATGGTTTTTATGTTTTCTTCATTTTAAAATGAATGTATGTACAGTAGTCGGTTGAAATTTTGTTTAGGTTATACTCTAATCAGAAGCCAGAATTTCAGAACTAAAAGCTTTACGGGGAAAGCCTACATTATTAATAGCCATCCCCAAACATACCACTTTGACAACTAAACTTTTCATTTATTAAACTTAGTGTACAAATATTTAGGAACGGTAAAACCATTTTCGAACGCCAAATATGTGATTTATCCTGGCTACCTAATAACTGAACTTTTTTATGTATTTCGTTATAGAATGTGTCATATTTCACTCAATCTCAAATTAAAACTCAGTTTTATAGTTTCAGTTTACTTTTGCCCCTAGGTGTAATATTGAAGGTAATGAATTATATTTTTATTTAATTAACTTTGACCAAATAAAGGTCATACAAGAAAATTGAAAGTGCTTCATTAGGTTCTTGAAGGGTGACAACTTATAGGCACATGCAGAACAATCTTCTAAAACAAACTATATTTACATTTTATTCATTCATTAATGTATTATAGTTCTCCTGTTTGAACAAAGATAATTGGCTAAACCTAAAACTTCATTTTAACTGTTTCTTATGCCACCAAAATATAATGATGAAGACATAAAAAATGTATGCATTAGAGATAAGACAAACCTATCTTATGAAACCACATGTTCATGATATTATTTTGACGCCTAAATTCAAAATTGAAATGAAAAACTTTTTATGAAAAGTATCCGACCTACCGGGTTCGAACCAGTCCAAATGATATTTTGCATAGACTACAGTCCTCATCTATACAACCTGAGGGATTATATGATAATTCTTACATGTGTCTATAATTTATACAATATAGAATAAACAGTTTTGTACTTTCACATGTGTGCTAGACTTCTTTTCGTAAAAATAATTTTTTTAATCTAAAAGAGATTGCTGCAGTATAAATTTCTTCAGACCTCTGTCAAACTTTCAAGTATATCCACAAATATTAACAAAAATGTTAGTAGGATGATTTAAATTAGTCTCATAATAAACTTTGATTTTTTTTCTGATAATAGTTGAAAAAACTTATTTCTATATTTGTTTGCTTTTGTATGATTTGTTGACGAAAATAATGCTAATTAGATTAGGTTTCTTCCCAATTTCAGACCATGGCAGAGGAGACAACAACATCAATAAATCCACTGAATTTCATAAGATTTATGTTATTTTTTATACAGAAATTGGCTGTGAAACAGTTTAAATAAAATCTACCCTAAATTCTAACAAGAACGTACATTTTTATTTTACGCTCTCAGTTTTTCGATTTCTTCATAAACCTTCAAAATGAAAAAATATCTATACAAAATAAAATCTAACTACTTTGGCATAAGTTTTAAAAAAGGTTGAGAAAAAAATATCCGACGTACCGGGTTCGAACCAGTGACCTATGGATTCCCTGTTATGACTACAGTCCCCCGCTCTACCAACTGAGCTAAGGTCGGTTATCTAATATAGTACTTAATATGTCTAGTTGAAGACACATTTTTATAAATCCTTAAATTATGTATTTGAAGAGTACTGTATAGAGATATGGACTAATCACTGGTTGTGACTTTTTGTATGGCTTTTATGTTTTCTTCATTTTACAGTGAATGCATATACAGTAGTCGGTTCAATTTTTTTTAGGTTGTAATCTAATCAGAAGCAAGTATTTCAGAAATTAATAGCCATCCCCAAACATACCACTTTGATAACTAAACTTTTCATTTATTAAACTTAGTGTACAAATATTTAAGACCTGTAAACCCATTTTCTATCGCCAAAGGTGTGTTTTGTTCGCGTTACCTAATAATTGAAACAATTTGTATTTCGTTATAGAATGGGTTGTATTTCACTCAATCACAAATTAAAACTCAGTTTTATATTTTCAGTTTAGTTTTGTTCTTTGGTGTAATATTGATGGTAATGAATTATTTTTTTATATAATTTAATTTGACCAAATAGAGGTCATGCAAGAAAATGGAAAGTGCGTCACTAGGTTCTTCAAGGTTGACAACTTATAGGCACATGCAGAACAATCTTCTAAAAAATGATATTTACATTTTATTAATTCATCAATGTATGATAATTCTCTTGTTTGAACACAGATAATTGGCTAAACCTAAAACTTCATTTTAACTTTTTCTTATGCCACCAAAATATAATGATGAAAACATAAAAAATATATGCATTAGAGATAAGACAAACATATCTTATGAAACTACATGTTCACCACAATATATTGACGACTAAATTCAAAATTATAATGAAAAACTTTTTTATGAAAAGTATCCGACCTACCGGGTTCGAACCAGTCCTAATGATATTTTGCATAGACTACAATCCTCATCTATACCAACTGAGGACTTATATGATAATTCTTACATGTGTATATAATTTATACAATATAGAAGCAACAGTTTTGTACTTTCACATGTGTGATAGAGTTCTTTTCGTAAAAATAATTTTCTAAATCTAAAACAGATTGTGGCAGTATAATTTTCTTTAGAACTCTGTCAAAATTTCAAGTATATCAACAAAATATTAACAAAAATGTTAGTAAGATTATTTAAATTAGTCTAATAATAAACTTTTATTTTTTTCTCTGATAATTGTTTACAAAACTTATATCTATATTTGTTTGCTTTTGTATGATTCCTAGACAAAAATCATGCTTATTAGATTAGGTGTCTTCCCAATTTCAGACCATGGCAGAGGAGACAACAACATCAATAAATCCACTGGATTTCATAAAGTTTGTGCTATTTTTTATAGAAAAAATTGGTTGTGAAACATGTTTGGTAGATCCAAAATCTTGGTCGACTTTTAAATAAATCTACCCTAAATTCTAACAAGAACCTAAATTTTTATTTTACGCTTTCAGCTTTTTGAATTCTTCATAAACCTTTAAATGAAAAATATCTATACAAAATAATAGGGAAAATCGCATAAAAAACCTTCAAAGTTGCAACCACTGACACTTTAAACCTTGAACTTATTTAACAAGCACTTTAAACATTCAGCGTGACACTAGTAACATAAAAAACCTTCAACTTGGCTTACTTGTTCATCAAATCAAAAATGTAACCGGCAATGTTCATAATCGATGACGAGTCGGTTTACTTTTTTTTTAAAAAAATATTTTATTAATAAAATAAATATAAAAATGCAGAAAAATAAAAAAATTCAAAAAAATATTAAAAAATACTAAAAATTCATAAAAATCAAAAAATTTACAAACAATATTTTCATAATTTTATTGTGAAAATAAATATAAAAATACAGAAAATATATATAAAAAATCATAAAAATCAAAACAAATCATAAAAATCATAAACAAATCATAACAAATCATAAAAATCATAAACAAAATCATAAAAAATCATAAAATTTCACAAAAATCAAATATAAATTTTATTTTATTAATAAAACAAGTATAAAATATAGAAAATATAAAAGACTTGCTGGATTTTCTGGATTTTTATAGCTAAATTAATATAGGTTTGTGAATATCTGCTAAAAGACTTGGAATTTAATTTGTTTAGTTTGATTTGGTTCACTAGAATCATTTGACGATAACGAGTTTTTATAATCTAAATTAGACTAATCGTAACCCAAAGACTAACTGCTATTTTGGATTTTTTTTTGTATTTGTGATGTTTAGTGTTTGTTGGTTGGATTTGGGAAAGTTCAAAATTATGGAATAAATGGAATGATGGATACTAATGAGAGTATCTGGGGATTTCAATACACACTATTCCTCAGATATTTTTAGAATCTAGTTATAAAAATCTAGGCCCTAAAAATCTAGAAAATCTTCAACCAATAAACACTAAAATGCAATATTTTCTGAATTTTTTAAAACAAATATAATTGTATTATTGATTTTTTTATTTTTTTTTATTTTTTTTTTGAATTTTTGGGATTTTTTGTGATTTTTTTTGTTTTTTGTAAAATTTTATGACTTTTTAATGACTTTTTTATGATTTGTTTTGATTTTGTATATATTATTTTTATATTTTCTGTATTTTATATTTATTTCATAATAAATTATGAAAATATTTTTGTGATTTTTTTTTGATTTTTATGATTTTTAGTGATTTTTTAATATTTTTGATTTTTTATGAATTCTTTTATTTTCTGATTTCTATATTTATTTTATTATTTTTAAAAAAAAAAAAAGTAAACCGACACGTCATCGATTATGAACAGTGTCGGTTACATTTTTGACTTGATGAACAAGTAAGCCAAGTTGAAGGTTTTTTATGTTACTAGTGTCACGCTGAATGTTTAAAGTGCTTGTTATATAAGTTCAAAGTTTAAAGTGTCAGTGGTTGCCACTTTGAAGGTTTTTTATGCGATTTTCCCTAAAATAATATCAAACTACACTGGCATAAGTTTTTAAAAAGGTTGAGCAAAAAATATCTGACCTACCAGTGACCTAAGGATTTCCTGCTATGACTACAGTCCTCCGCTCTACCGACTGAGCTAAGGTCGGTTATGTAAGATAGTACTTAATTTGTCTAGATGATGCCACATATTTTTGATGAATGCTTAAATTATCTATTTGAAGAGTAATGTAAAAAGATATAGACTAATCATTGGTTATGACTGTTGGTATGGTTTTTAAGTATTCTTCATTTTACAGTGAATGTATGAACAAATGTTGGTTCAAATTTTGTTTAGGTTGTACTCTAATCAGAAGCCAGAATTTTAGAAATCCAAGCTTTACGGTCAAAGCCTACATTATTAATAGCCATCCCCAAACATACCACTTTGACAACTAAACTTTTCATTTATTAAACATAGTGTACAAATTTAAGACCTATAAACCCATTATCTAACGCCAAAGATGTTATTTATTCGGGCAACCTAATAAATTAAACAATTTTTATTTTGTTATAGATTGTGTTGTATTTCACTCAATCACAAATTAAAACACAGTTTTATATTTTCATTTTACTTTTGTCCTTTGGTGTAATATTGATGGTAACAAATTATTTTTTTATTTAATTAAATGTGACCAAAGGTCATGCAAGAAAATGGAAAGTGCTTCACTAGGTTCTTGAAGGTTGGGAACTTATAGGCATATGCAGAAAAATCTTCTAAAACAAATGATATTTACATTTTATTTATTCATTGATGTATGGTAGTTCTCCTGTTTGAACAAGGATAATTGGCTAAACCGAAAACTTCATTTTAACTGTTTCTTATGCAACCAAAATTCAATGATGAAGACATAAAACATGTATGCATTAGAGATAAGACAAAAATATCTTATGAAACCACATGTTCACGACATTATTTTGATGCCTAAATTCAAAATTGAAATGAAAAAAAATTTCGGAAAAATATCTGACCTACCGGGTTCGAACCAGTCCTAATAATATTTTGAATAGACTACAGTCCTCATCTATACAAACTGAGGACTTATGTGATAGTTCTTACATGTGTATATAATTCATACAATATAGAATAAACAGTTTTGTACTTTCACATGTGTACTAGACTTCTTTTCGTAAAAATAATTTTCTAAATCTAAAAGAGATTGCTGCAGTATAATTTTCTTCAGAACTCTGTCAAACTTTCAAGTATATCAACAAAATATTAACGAAAATTTTAGTTGGATGATTTAAATTAGTCTCACTATAAACTTTGATCTTTCTCTGATAATGGTTGACAAAACTTATGTATATTTGTTTGCTTTTATATGATTCCTTGATGAAAATCATGCTTATTAGATTAGGTTTCTTCCCAATTTCAGACCATGGCAGAGGAGACAACAACATCGATAAATCCACTGGATTTCATAAAATTTGTGCTATTTTTTATAGAAAAAATTGGTTGTGAAACATGTTTGGCAGATCCAAAATCTTGGTCGACTTTTGAATAAATCTACCCTAAATTCTAACAAGAACCTAAATTTTTATTTGACGCTGTCAGCTTTTCGAATTCTTCATAAGCCTTTAAATGAAAAATATTTATGCAAAATAATATTGAACCAGCGACTTAAGTATTTCCTGCTATGACTACAGTCCTCCGCTCTACCAATCTAACTAAGGTCGGTTATGTAATATATTACTTAATATTTTCTACATTATGACACATATTCTAGACTAATCACTGGTTATGACTTTTGGTATGGGTTTTAAGTTTTATTCATTTTACAGTGAATGTCTGAATAGGAGTCGGTTCACATTTTGTTTAAGTTGTACTATAATATGAAGCAAGAATTTCAGAAATCAAAGTATTACGAGCAAAGCTTATATTATTAATAGCCATTCCAAAATATACCTCTTTGACAACTAAACGTTTCATTTATTAAACTTAGTGTACAAATATTTAAACCAATAAACCCATTTTCAAATGCCAAAGATGTGATTTATTTGGGCTACCTAATAATTGATACAATTTATATTTCATTATAGAATGTATTGTGTTTCCCTCAATCACAAATAAAAACTCAGTTTTATATTTTTAGTTTACTTTTGTCCTTTGGTGTAATATTTATGGTAATGAATTATTTTTTATTTAATTTAATTTGACCCAATAAAGGTAATACAAGAAAATGGAAAGTGCTTCACTAGGTTCTTGAAGGTGGACAACTTATAGGAACATGCAAAACAATATTCTAAAACAAATGATATTTACATCGAACTACTTTGGCATAAATTTTTAAAAAGGTTGATCAAACAAATCTGACCTACCGGATTCGAACCAGTGATCTAAGGATTTCCTGCTATGACTACAGTCTTACGCTCTACAAACTGAGCTAAGGTCAGTTACGTAATATAGTAATTAATATGTCTAGATGGTGACACGTATTTTTGATGAATGCTTAAATTATATATTTCAAGAGTACTGTATAAAGATATAGACTAATCACTGGTTATGACTTTTTGTATGGTTTTAAAGTATTTTTCATTTTACAGTAAATGTATTAAAAATAGTCGGTTCAATTTTGTTTAGGTTGTACTTTAATCAGAAGCCAAAATTTTAGAAATCAGACCTTTACGGGCAAAGCCTACATTATTAATAGCCATCCCCAAACATACAACTTTGACAACTAACTTTTTCATTTACAAAACTTAGTGTACAAATATCTAAGACCTGTCAACCCATTTTCTAATGCCAAAGATGTGATTTATTCTGGCAACCCAATAATTGAAACAATTTGTATTTCGTTATAGAATGTGTTGTATTTCACTCAGTCACAAATTAAAACTCAGTTTTATATTTTCAGTTTACTTTTGTCCTTTGGTATAATATTGATGGTGAATTATTTTTTCATTTAATTAAATTTGACCAAATAAAGGTCATACAAGAAAATGGAAAGTGCTTCACTAGGTTCTTCCAGGTTGACAACTTATAGGCACATGCAGAACAATCTTCTAAAACAAATGACATTACATTTTATTCATTCACTAATGTATGATAATTCTCTTGTTTAAGCAAAGATAATTGGCTAAACCTAAAACTTTATTTTAACTGTTTCTTATGCCACCAAAATTTAATGATGAAGACATCAAAAATATATGCATTAAAGATAAGACATACATATCTTATGAAACTAAATGTTCAAGACATATTTTTGACTTCTAAGTTTAAAATTGAAATGAAATTTTTTTTAGGAAAAGTATCTGACCTACCGGGTTCAAACCAGTCCTAATGATATTTTGCAAGACTACAGTCCTTATATATACCAACTGACGGTTTATATGAAAATTCTTACATATGCATATAATTTATAAAATATAGAATCAACAGTTTTGTACTTTCACATGTGTGCTAGACTTCTTTTCGTAAAAATATTTTCTAAATCTAAAACAGATTGCGGTAGTATAATTTTCTTCAGAACTCTGTCAAACTTTCAAGTATATCAACAAAATATTAACAAAAATGTTAGTAGGATGATTTAAATTAGTCTCATAACAAACTTTATTTTTTTCTCTGATAATGGTTGATAAAACTTATATCTATATTTTTTGCTTTTGTATGATTCCTTGATGAAAATTATGCTAATTAGATTAGGTTTCTTCCTATTTTCAGACCATGGCAGACGAAACAACAACATCAATAAATCCACTGGATTTCATAAACTATGGGCTATTTTGTATAGGAAAAATTGGTTGTGAAACTTGTTTGGCAGATCCGAAATCTTGGTCGACTTTTAAGTAAATCTACCTTAAATTCTAACAAGAACCTAAATTTTTATTTTACGCTTTCATCTTTCATTTTTTTAATAAACCTTTAAGTGAAAATTATCTATACAAAATAATATCGAACTACTTTGGCATAAGTTTTAAAAAAGGTTGAGCAAAAAATATCCGACCTACCGGATTCGAACCAGTGACCTAAGGATTTCCTGCTATGACTACAGTCCTCCGCTCTACCAACTGAGCTAAGGTCGGTTATATAATATAGTACTTAATATGTCTAGAGGATGACACATATTTTTGATGAATGCTTAAATTATGTATTTGAAGAGTACTGTATAAAGATATAGACTAATCACTGGTTATGACTTTTGGTTTGGTTTTTATGTTTTCTTCATTTTACAGTGAATATATGAACAGTAGTCGGTTCAAATTTTGTATAAGTTGTACTCTAATCAGAGCAAGAATTTCAGAAATCAAAGATTTACGGGCAAAGCCTACATTATTAATAGCCATCCCCAAACATACAACTTTGACAACTAAACTTTTCATTTATTAAACATAGTGTACAAATTTAAGACCTATAAACCCATTATCTAACGCCAAAGATGTTATTTATTCGGGCAACCTAATAATTGAAACAATTTGTATTTTGTTATAGAATGTGTTATATTTCACTCAATCACAAATTAGAACTCAGTTTTATATATTCAGTTTACTTTTGTCCTTTGGTGTAATATTGATGGTAATGTATTATTTTTTTATTTAATTAAATTTGACCAAATAAAGGTCATGCAAGAAAATGGAAATTCTCTTGTTTGATAATCTTCTAAAACAAATGATATTTACGTTGTATTCATTCATTAATGTATGAAAATTCTCTTGTTTGAACAAAGATAATTGGCTAAACCTAAAACTTCATTTTAACTGTTTATTATGTCACCAAAATATAATGATGAAGACATCAAAAATGTATGCATTAGAGATAAGACAAACATATCTTATAAAACCACATGTTCACGACATTATTTGACGCCTAAATACAAAATTGAAATGAAATTTTTTTTAGGAAAAGTATCCAACCTACTGGGTTCGAACCAGTCCTAATGATATTTTGCATAGACTACAGTCCTCATCTATACAAAAAAAAAGTATATAATTTACACAATATAGAATCAACATTTTTGTACTTTCACATGTGCGATAGACTTCTTTTCGTAAAATAATTTTCTAAATCTAAAAGATATTGCTGCAGTATAATTTTCTTCAGAACTCTTTCAGACTTTTAAGTATATCAACAAAATTATTAACAAAATGTTAGTAGGATGATTTAAATAGTCTCATAATGAACTTTGATTTTTTTTTCTGATAATGGTTGACAAAACTTATATCTATATTTGTTTGCTTTTGTATGATTCCGTGATGAAAATATGCTAATTAGATTAGGTTTCTTCCCAATTTCAGACCATGGCATAGGAGAGAACAACATCAATAAATCCACTGGATTTAATAAACTTTGTGATGTTTTTTATAGAGAAAATTGGTTGTGAAACATGTTTGGCAGATCCGAAATCTTGGTGGACTTTTAAATAAATCTATCCTAAATTCTAACAAGAACCTAAATTTTTATTTTAAGCTTTCAACTTTTTGATTTCTTCATAAACATTTAAATGAAAATATCTATACAAAATAATATTGAACTACTTTTGCATAAGTTTTTAAAAAGGTTGAGCAAAACATATCTGACCTACCGGATTCGAACCAGTGACCTAAGGATTTCCTGCTATGACTACAGTCCTCCGCTCTACCAACTGAGCTAAGGTCGGTTATGTAATATAGTACTTAATATATCTGTCATCATCTTTTTGATGAATGCTTAAATTATGTATTTGAAGAGTATTGTACAAAGATATAGACTAATCACTGGTTATGGCTTTTGGTATGCTTTTTATGTTTATTTTATTTTACAGTGAATGTATGAGCAGTAGTCTGTTTAAATTTTGTTTAAGTTGTACTCTAATCAGAAGCAAGAATTTCAGAAATCAAAGCTTTACGGGCAAAGCCTACATTATTGATATCCATCCCCAAACATACAACTTTGACAACTAAACATTTCATTGATAACTCTTGCATGTAAATATAATTTATACAATATAGAATCAACAGTTTTATACTTTCACATGTGTGATAGATTTCTTTTCGTAAAAATAATTTTCTTGATCTATAAGAGACTGATGCTGTATAATTTTCTTCAGAACTCTGTCAAAAATTCAAGTATATCAACAAATTATTAATGAAACTGATAGTAGGATGATTTTAATTAGTCTCATAATAAACTTCAATTTTTTCTCTCATAATGGTTGACAAAACTTATATCTATACTTGTTTGCTTATGTATGATTCCTTGATGAAAATTATTCTAATTAGATTAGGTTTCTTCCCAGTTTCAGACCATGGAAAGGAGACAAAACCATCAATAAATTCACTGGATTTCATAAACTTTGTGCCATTTTGTTATAGAGCATATTGGTTGTGAAACATGGCTGACAGATACAAAATATTGGTCGACTTTTAAATAAATCTACCTTAAATTCTAAAAAGAACCTAATTTTTTTTTACATTCTCAGCTTTTTCATTTCTTCATAAACCTTTTAAAAAAAGTATCTGTACAAAATAATATTGAACTACTTTTGCATAAATTTTTAAAAAGGATGAGCAAACATATTTGAGCTACCGGATTCGAACCAGTGACCTAAGGATTTCCTTCTATGAATACAGTCCTCCGT
The DNA here is from genome assembly GCA_012274485.2 of Sinapis alba. Lineage (NCBI taxonomy): Eukaryota > Viridiplantae > Streptophyta > Magnoliopsida > Brassicales > Brassicaceae > Sinapis > Sinapis alba. The sequence goes on along the minus strand of MU106082.1, from coordinate 375,847 downwards.
TCTACCAACTGACTTCAGTTGGCTCTACCAACTGAGCTAAGGTCGTTTACAGAAAATTTATGAACAATACTCGGTTAAATTTTTTTTAAGTTGTACTCTAATCAAAAGCAACAATTTCAGAACTCAAAGCTTTACGGGCAAAGGCTACATTATTAATAGTCATCCCCAAACATACCACTTTGACAACTAAACTTTTCATTTAGTAAACCTAGTGTACAAATAGTTAAACATGGATATCCTCATTAGAAAGTGGAATAACTTCTTACATATTAATTCATCCTAGTTTGGTTAGAAGCTTGAAGAACTTGCCATATGTCCAAAAGGGCTAAACATGGATATCCTCATTAGAAAGTGGAATAACTTCTTCAACATAACTCCTATGAGATTTATTAAACTTCATGGAGTCTCTACACTGATTAATGGTTCCAAATCAAGCTTCTTACATATTGATTCATCATGGTTCCACTAGTAGCTTGAAGAACTTGCCATATGTCTAAAAGGGCTAAACATGGATATCCTCATTAGAAAGTGGAATAACTTCTTCAACATAACTCCTATGAGATTTATTCAACTTCGTGGAGTCTCTACACTGATTAATGGTTCCAAATCTAGCTTCTTACATATTGGTTCATCCTGGTTTGATTAGAAGCTTGAAGAACTTGTCATATGTCTATAAGGGCTAAACATGGATATCCTCATTAGAAAAGTGGAATAACTTCTTCAACATAACTCCTATGAGATTTATTCAACTTCATGGAGTCTCTACACTGATTAATGGTTCCAAATCAAGCTTTTTACATATTGTTCCATCCTGGTTTTATTAGAAGCTTGAAGAACTTGCCATATGTCTAAAAGGGCTAAACATGGATATCCTCATTAGAAAATGGAATAACTTCTTCAACAAAACTCCTATGAGATTTATTCAACTCCGTGGAGTCTCTACACTGATTAATGGTTCCAAATCAAGCTTCTTACATATTGGTTCATTCTGGTTCGATAAGAAGATTGAAGAACTTGCCATATCTCCAAAAGGGCTAAACATGGATATCTTCATTAGAAAGTGGAATAACTTCTTCAACATTACTCCTATGAGATTTATTCAACTTCATGGAGTCTCTACACTGATTAATGGTTCCAAATCAAGCTTCGTACATATTTATTCATCATGGTTCCATTAGTAGCTTGAAGAACTTGCCATATGTCTAAAAGGGCTAAACAAGGATATCCTCATTAGAAAGTGGAATAACTTCTTCAATATAACTCCTATGAGATTTATTTAACTTCATGGAGCCTCTACACTGATTAATGGTTCCTAATCAAGCTTTTACATATTGTTTCATCCTGGTTTGATTAGAAGCTTGAAGAACTTGCCATATGTCTAAAAGGGCTAAATATGGATATCCACATTATAAAGTGGAATAACTTCTTCAACATAACGCCTATGAGATTTATTCATCTTCATGGAGTCTCTACACTGGATAATGGTTCCAATTAAAACTTCTTATAGATTGATTCATCCTGGTTTGATTAGACGCTGGAAGAACTTGTCATATGTCCAAAAGGGCTAAACATGGATATCCTCATTAGAAAGTGGAATAACTTCTTCAACATAACTCCTATGAGATTTATTCAACTTCATGGAGTCTCTACACTGACTAATGGTTCCAAATCAAGCTTCTTACATATTGATTCATCCCTGTTTGATTAGAAGCTTTAAGAACTTGCCAGATGTCCAAAAGGGCTAAACATGGATATCCTCATTAGAAAGTGGAATAACTTCTTCAACATAACTCCTATGAGATTTATTCAACTTCATGGAGTCTCTACACTGGATAATGGTTCCAAATAAAACTTCTTACAGATTGATTCATCCTGGTTTGATTAGACGCTTGAAGAACTTGTCATATGTCCAAAAGGGCTAAACATGGATATCCTCATTAGAAAGTGGAATAACTTCTTCAACATAACTCCTATGAGATTTATTCAACTTCATGGAGTCTCTACACTGACTAATGGTTCCAAATCAAGCTTCTTACATATCAATTCATCCTGGTTTGATTAGAAGCTTGAAGAACTTGCCATATGTCCAAAAGGGCTAAACATGGATATCCTCATTAGAAAGTGGAATAACTTCTTCAATATAACTCCTATGAGATTTATTTAACTTCATGGAGCCTCTACACTGATTAATGGTTCCTAATCAAGCTTTTTACATATTGGTAAAAATAGCCGACCTACGGGATTCGAACCAGTGACCTAAGGATTTCCTGCTATGACTACAGTCCTCCGTTCTACCAACTGAGCTAAGGTCGGTTATGTAATATAGTACTTAATATGTCTAGATGATGACACGTACTTTTGATGAATGCTTAAATTATGTATTTGAAGAGTACTGTATAAATATATAGACTAATCACTGGTTATGACTTTTGGTATGGTTTTTAAGTATTCTTCATTTTACAGTGAATGTCTGAACAGTAGTCGGTTCAATTTTGTTTAGGTTTTACTCTAATCAGAAGCCAAAATTTTAGAAATCAAAGCTTTACGGGCAAAACCTACATTATTAATAGCCATCCCTAAACAAACCACATTGACAACTAAACTTTTCATATATTAAACTTAGTGTACAAAAATTTAAGACTGGTAAACCCATTTTCTAACGCCAAAGATGTGATTTATTCGGGCTACATACATATTTAACCCGTTTGTATTTCATTATAAATTGTGTTGAATTTCACTCAATCGCAAATTAAAACTTAGTTTTATATTTTTAGTTTACTTTTGTCCTCTGGTGTAATATTGATGTTAATGAATTATTGCTTTATTTAATTAAATTTGACCAAATAAAGGTCATGCAAGAAAATAGAAAGTACTTCACTAGGTTCTTGTAAGTTGACAACTTATAGGCACATGGAGAACAATCTTCTAAAACAAATGATATTTAAATTTTATTCATTCATTAATGTATGATAGTTCTCCTGTTTGAACAAAGATAATTGGCTAAATCTAAAACTTCATTTTAATTGTTTTTTATGCCACCAAAATATAATGATGAAGAATTCAAAAATGTATGCATTATAGTTAAGACAAACATATCTTATGAAACCACATGTTCACGATATTATTTTGACGCCTAAATTCAAAATTAAAATGAAAAACGTTTTAGGAAAAGTATCCAACCTACCGGGTTCGAACCAGTCCTAATGATATTTTGCATAGGCTACAGTCTTCATCTATACCAACTGATGGCTTATATGATAATTCTTACATATGCATATAATTTATACAATATAGAATCAACAGTTTTGTACTTTCACATGTGTGCTAGACTTCTTTTCGCAAAAATATCTTTCTAAATTTAAATAAGATTACTGCTGTATAATTTTCTTCAGAATACTCTCAAAGTTACAAGTATATCAACAAAATATTAACGGAAATATTGGTAGAATGATTTAAATTAGTCTCATAATAAGCTTTGATTTTTTATCTGATAATGGTTGAATAAACTTATATCTATATTTGTTTGCTTTTGTATAATAATTCCTTGATGAAAATCATTCTTATTAGTTTAGGTTTCTTCCCAATTTCAGACAATGGCATAGGAGACAACATAATCAATAAATCCACTGAAGTTCATAAACTTTGTGCTAATTTTTATAGAGAAAATTGGTTGTGAAACATGTTTGGCAGATCCAAAATCTTAGTCGAATTTTATATAAATCTATCCTAAATTCTAACAAGAACATAAAATTTTATTTTACGCTCTCAGTTTTTCGATTTCTTCATTAACCTTTAAATGAAAAATGTATATACAAAATAATATTGAACTATTTGGCATAAGTTGTAAAAGTTGAGCAAAAAATATCCGACCTACCGGATTCGAACCAGTGACCTAAGGATTTCCTGCTATGACTACAGTCCTCCGCTCTACAACCTGAGCTAAGGTCGGTTATGTAATATAGTACTTAATATGTCTAGATGATGACACGTATTGTGATGAATGCTTAAATTATGTATTTGAAGAGTATTGAAAAAATATATAGACTAATCACTGGTTATGACTTTTTGTATGGTTTTAAAGTATTTTTCATTTTACAGTAAATGTATTAACAATAGTCGGTTCAATTTTGTTTAGGTTGTACTTTAATCAGAAGCCAGAATTTTAGAAATCGGACCTTTACGGGCAAAACCTAAATTATTAATAGCCATCCTTAAACAAACCACATTGACAACTAAACTTTTCATTTATTAAACTTACTAGAGATTTTACCGCGCTACGCGCGGTTTATATATTTATGTTAAATTTTTTAATTTTTTAATTCTTTTATTATTTTAATTTTAATTTTTAATTCGGAGTAGTTTTTAATACTCATTTATCTAGTTTTTTATCTTGTTTATTTGTTATTAAATGAAATGATCTTTCTTGCCACTATAACAGAGAGCTTTTGTAATTATGTAGTTAGATATACATTTAATAAGAACCAAAAAGTACCATGATTAATACATTAAATATGATGAAAGTAGTTTGAGATTTTTTTTTCTGTCTTTTTTGTTTTTCAACTTGTTTATCTCTTATTTTGTATGATATATTTTTTGTTGAACTCTATTTTTTCTTAGTATTCTTTTCAAACTTTTAATAATTTATATGGAGTTGAAGTAAAATCTTATTGATGACGTTCATGATGGTATTAATTTTCCTTCAGTATTATCAATTGTTTTTAATATATATAGTTCATCAATTGTTTTTAATATATATAGTTCATAACAAATTAAATTTGACTGTCTTTACCTTCATGTATTTTTGGGTTGATACTTATGATGGATTTGATATTGTTTTCTCATATGTAATGCTTAAAAATGGTTGAGATTAGTTGTTTATTTATTCCATATAGATAGCCACATGTAGGTACATTTATCCAAAACTGAAAACAGGTTTGTACCAAACCAGAAATAAAAACAAACGGAATATTATAAATATCTGAGCGAATGTTATATTTCTAGAATTAAAAACTAAAACTGAACCGGAAATAGTACCGAATGAATATCTATATTTTTAAAGTACAAACTATATACTTTAAAATATTAATTGTATTTAGTTTCTACAATAACCAAATACACTAAAATTATATTTATAAATCAAATTATCAAAAAATTTGAACTACCTGAATATTTTAAAATATTTAAAAGTATTCGATTTATTCAATATTTTTATCAAACAACCCAAATTACTTGATATTTAAACTGAAATATTCAAATTATCTGATGTTTTTATCTATATTATCTAAATTTACACGAAAAATATAATCAAATTTGACTCAGTTTTTTGGATATTAACCGGTTCCAACCTTTGCTATCTAAATCGAACTGAAAACTAAAATAATCAAACTAAAATCAAACCAAATTTTGTAAATATCCAAATGATATGTAAATTTCTAGAACTAAAAACAAAATATCCAAACCAAAACCGAAGCAAAAATTTAACGCCGCACAAATGCGGACATGCATAGTTTTATTTTTATATGCTTAATTTTAGCTGCTTGTTGTGTTCTCTTTTTTTTTCTAGGCTGTATCCACTTTAGTTGTAAAGCTACAATTTTGAAGATTAATTCCTTATATGAAATGTATTAGACCTAAGATGTCTTGATATATTTTCTAATAGTATTATTAATAAATATTTGAAAACCTTATATTTTAGAGAAAATTAAGGAAGTCACTTGGTAGATTTGGTTGGTGTTATATATAGACGTAGTAGTTCATTATTTTTTATCCATAAAGTGTAATAGGGTATTTTCAGCACTTTTTTTGGATCATAGTATTTCCACTATTTTGGATGATAGTATTTCCACTATTTTGGTAATCTATATGTTGTACTATCTTTAAATTTCGGTTATTTAGATGCAACACTAATTTGAAAAATTTATATTTCTCTTTTCTTGTTATTCTTGTGTTAGTCTGCAAATGAGTTTTGTATTTTGCTCTCTTTTATTTGGCTATTTTAGTTTTTGTATATATATATATATATATTGTTAATAAAGTAGGAGTATACTAAACTGAATTAATACCTTCTTGTCAAAGAAGAGTACGACCATCATGAGTTTAGCATAACTTTACTTTTGCAAAACACTACGATAATGTTATGGCCATGTAATTACCTTTTTTTTATAATGAACGGTCATGCATATAAATGTAGCTTTTCTTCAGTTTCTTTTTTAGTTTACAGTTGTTGTCAATGTTTTAAATGTAGATTTTCTCTTTTGTGTATCTTAACCGAGTTATGCCGCATCCAAACACCCTTATTGTTGACAGAGGACCGATGATCATAAGGAATAAGGAATGATCCACCAATGATTATTTTTCTATCTCAGACAGTTTCACGAATTGATGGCTTTTTTTTCCTTCAAAATGTTTTCTCATTTTGTGGCAACTGCAAGCAAATCAACCAGTGATGAAAGCTTAAAAGTTGTGAAATAATAGAAACTCTTGGAGATGAGAATGATTTTCAAAGCTTTTTTTGTGAAACATTAAGTTGTGAAAGAGTACAATTCATAAAACTTGCTATCAATGAAAGAAAATTTCAGTAGAAAAGAGAGATGGCAATACAAAACCCAAGAGACTACAATACTTGAAATTTTTTCAGAAACTCAATCTTCTAGGAACTGAGATCAGGAAGGGTGTTCTACATGTTGTAAGGCATGAAAACTGTTGAAACCATCAGAAGCAGTCGAGATGATCATCCCTGGAATCTGGTTGTGCCAGTGAAGTTCCTTCAAGTCCTTCCTTGTCCCTGATTTTCTTGGAAAAAAACTGAAGGTTTTCAGACAAACAAACATGAATAAAATATAAATGTGCTTAAGAAGTTAAACTAAGATGTTACCTTGTGAAAGAAAAGAAGCTAAGAAGGCAAGTCTTGAGGCGTTTTAACTTGTTCAGTTGTTCCTTGGTATATGCTTTGAACTCTGCTTCCTCTTCATCCTTCTCTAAGGATAGATCCATATCCTGCATATACACAATAGATAAGCCAAAAACCATTAGACAGTTTCTATGTGTTTCCGGATTAGCTGTGTTTTATGTATAAGCTTTGTGGCTTACATGAGCTGGTTATTGCCAGAAGAGGCTTAAAGAGTCGAGGATTCATGAGCGCCTTACCCAGTCGACGTGGTAGGATGCTTATGCTTCTCAAAACGTGATACCAGAGCATTCCATCCTAGTTCAAGATTCAAATGATACCATATCAGAATCCTATAAAGCCTACAGTCTTCAATGTACCTTGACAAAAGAACCTGTGCCATGAGATGACATTCACATATTTTTTTGCCTTGAAAGCTAAGGCATGCGACTTCCCAACTCGGACATCCCAAACTGCAACAGTCTCATCCACAAAAGACGATGCAAACACGTTGCCTTCAGCTGGACTCCGCTGGAAATAGGGTAAACAATATTCAGTCGAAAACAGACTAACAGTAGACACACAATTTAGCTGCAAAAGCGACATATCTACTTGTAAATCTTATACATTTGCAGTGCGTCGGGAGAGCGGATTATAATCAACAGTCTAAGCACAAGAAACTGGTTCCCACAAATGAATCACACTCGTGCAGTTCCCTAACTGGTGGAGAAAATAAACACATCAACTGTGTTGAAAAGCATGTAATTGTGAAATAAATCACATTCGTGCAGTCACTGAGTTTTATCCCTGATAAACAAATTTTATAGGTAAAAAAATGAGGTTTGCTTCAGCCAATAAGAAAACGAAGATGATTCAAGAAAGACTCAAATAACTCACCAAAGAGTTTCAACTCCTATAACAATGGTTATACAGTTGAACTTGTTGCAGACAATCTGTACAATAGTAACTTCTTCTTTGTCCAGGATACACAAGCATTAGATAAACAGATAACCGGAGAAATAAGTTTATATGAAAGACGAATAAAATTGAAAAAGATAAAAACGCAAATATGTAATCCATTCAAAAGTGTGGTGACGCTTTAAACCTTCTAGGAAAAAGAGGAGAAAGTTTACACAAAATTACTTACTTCTTTCTTAAATTGTCCCACAAATGCGTTTCAATTCCTCCTTCTTGGATGTTCCTCCTAATGATTTGAAAATCTAGTGATTAGAATTTCTGAGAAAATATTGCCCAGAAAAATTAAAACATTACAGATACAAAGTTTTGATATTTCCTCCAATGGACTCAACGGCTCGCTTCCGTCTCATATCTGCCAGAACTCAACTCAAATCTGGTTCGTAAAGCTCGCGGTGAACTGTGTACGGCTCGAGCATCTCTACCTTTTCATGAAAAATCACAATGGTGATATCCTAGAGGACTTGTTTCATCTGAAAAGCTTGATTCTTTTAGGGATTCCAGAGAATTACCTCACTGGATAATTGAGTCATGAGATTTGTAATCTCTCCAGACTTGCCAGAGGTTTGAACGGAATCGCTTGACCTCATTCTTTGGATGTTGTAGAATGTGGTTGGACGTAAGATTCTAGGAAGGAGATTAAATAAAAGGAGAAACCAAAGGAGATGAAATGTTAACATCAAAGAAGTAAAGAAGAATTGAATAAGAGGAGTGAGTCCTGATTATTACAGTGAAACTGAGATTTGGAACGATGAAGGTGAAGTGGAAAAGGCGTGAAGATTGTTAGGAGCAATGCGTTCGGTGAGAGATGGGCTCTATCAAAAACGGGCCGCTTTTTTCTTTTTGTCAGACTACTTTAGTTGGCCCAGTCGAATTATCTATCACTAAAGAAAGGTGTGACGTGGCAATTTTAAACTATCTGATTGGATGATTTTTGAAGGGGACGTGGACATGCTAGAAACTCTTCCTCAGTTCCTTTTATATATTGGGATTGTACAAAAATTTAAGACCGGTAAACCCATTTTCTAACACCAAAGATGTGATTTATTCGGGCTACGTACATATTTAAACCATTTGTATTTCATCATAAAATGTGTTGTATTTCACTCAATCGCAATTTAAAACTTAGTTTTATATTTTCAGTTTACTTTTGTCCTTTGGTGTAATACTGATGTTAATGAATTATTGTTTTATTTAATTAAATTTGACCAAATAAAGGTCATGCAAGAAAATGGAAAGTACTCCACTAGGTTCTTGTAAGTTGACAACTTATATGCACATGCAGAACAATCTTCTAAAACAAATGATATTTAAATTTTATTCATTCATTAATGTATGATAGTTCTCCTGTTTGAACAAAGATAATTGGCTAAATCTAAAACTTCATTTTAATTGTTTTTTATGCCACCAAAATATAATGATGAAGACTTCAAAAATGTATGCATTAGAGTTAAGACAAACATATCTTATGAAACCACATGTTCACGATATTATTTTGACGCCTAAATTCAAAATTAAAATAAAAAACATTTTAGGAAAAGTATCCAACCTACCGGGTTCGAACCAGTCCTAATGATATTTTGCATAGGCTACAGTCTTCATCTATACCAACTGATGGCTTATATGATAATTCTTACATATGCATATAATTTATACAATATAGAATCAACAGTTTTGTACTTTCACATGTGTGCTAGACTTCTTTTCGCAAAAATATCTTTCTAAATCTAAATAAGATTACTGCTGTATAATTTTCTTCAGAATACTGTCAAAGTTACAAGTATATCAACAAAATATTAACGGAAACATTGGTAGAATGATTTAAATTAGTCTCATTATAAGCTTTGATTTTTTATCTGATAATGGTTGAAAAAACTTATATCTATATTTGTTTGCTTTTGTATAATAATTCCTTGATGCAAATCATTCTTATTAGTTTAGGTTTCTTCCCAATTTCAGACAATGGCATAGGAGACAACATAATCGATAAATCCACTGAAGTTCATAAAATTTATGCTAATTTTTATAGAGAAAATTGGTTGTGAAACATGTTTGGCAGATCCAAAATCTTGGTCGAATTTTATATAAATCTACCCTAAATTCTAACAAGAACCTAAAATTTTATTTTACGCTCTCAGTTTTTCGATTTCTTCATAAACCTTTAAATGAAAAATGTATATACAAAATAATATCGAACTACTTTGGCATAAGTTTTAAAAAGTTGAGTAAAAAATATCCGACCTACCGGATTCGAACCAGTGACCTAAGGATTTCCTGCTATGACTACAGTCCTCCGCTCTACCAACTGAGCCAAGATCGGTTATGTAATATAGTACTTAATATGTCTAGATGATGACACGTATTTTGATGAATGCTTAAATTATGTATTTGAAGAGTACTGTATAAATATATAGACTAATCACTGGTTATGACTTTTGGTATGGTTTTAAAGTATTCTTCATTTTACAGTAAATGTATTAACAATAGTCGGTTCAATTTTGTTTAGGTTGTCCTCTAATCAGAAGCCAGAATTTTAGAAATCAAATCATAACGGGCAAAACCTACATTATTAATAGCCATCCCTAAACAAACCACATTGACAATTAAACTTTCATTTATTAAACTTAGTGTACAAAAATTTAAGACCGGTAAACCCATTTGCTAACACCAAAGATGTGATTTATTCGGGCTACATACATATTTAAACCATTTGTATTTCATCATAAAATGTGTTGTACTTCACTCAATCGAAAATTAAAACTTAGTTTTATATTTTCAGTTTACTTTTATCCTTTGGTGTAATACTGATGTTAATGAATTATTGTTTTATGTAATTAAATTTGACCAAATAAAAGTCATGCAAGAAAATGGAAAGTACTTCACTCAGTTCTTGTAAGTTGACAACTTATAGGCACATGCAGAACAATCTTCTAAAACAAATGATATTTAAATTTTATTCATTCATTAATGTATGATAGTTCTCCTGTTTGAACAAAAATAATTGGCTAAACCTAAAACTTCATTTTAATTGTTTTTTATGCCACCAAAATATAATGATGAAGACTTCAAAAATGTATGCATTAGAGTTAAGAAAAAACATATCTTATGAAACCACATGTTCACGACATTATTTTGACGCCTAAATTAAAAATTGAAATGAAAAACGTTTTAGGAAAAATATCAGACCTACCGGGTTCGAAACAGTCCAAATGATATTTTGCATAGGCTACAGTTCTCATCTATACCAACTGATAGCTTATATGATAATTCTTACATATGCATATAATTTATACAATATAGAATCAACAGTTTTGTACTTTCACATGTGTGCTAGACTTCTTTTCGCAAAAATATCTTTCTAAATCTAAATAAGATTACTGCTGTATAATTTTCTTCAGAATACTGTCAAACTTACAAGTATATCAACAAAATATTAATGGAAATATTGGTAGAATGATTTAAATTAGTATCATAATAAGCTATGATTTTTTATCTGATAATGGTTGAAAAAACTTATATCTATATTTGTTTGCTTTTGTATAATAATTCCTTGATGAAAATCATTCTTATTAGTTTAGGTTTCTTCCCAATTTCAGACAATGGCATAGGAGACAACATAATCGATAAATCCACTGAAGTTCATAAACTTTGTGCTAATTTTTATAGAGAAAATTGGTTGTGAAACATGTTTGGCAGATCCAAAATCTTGGTCGAATTTTATATAAATCTACCCTAAATTCTAACAAGAACCTAAAATTTTATTTTACGCTCTCAGTTTTTCGATTTCTTCATAAACCTTTAAATGAAAAATGTATATACAAAATAATATCGAACTACTTTGACATAAGTTTTAAAAAGTTGAGTAAAAAATATCCGACCTACCGGATTCGAACCAGTGACCTAAGGATTTCCTGCTATGACTACAGTCCTCCGCTCTACCAACTGAGCCAAGATCGGTTATGTAATATAGTACTTAATATGTCTAGATGATGACACGTATTTTGATGAATGCTTAAATTATGTATTTGAAGAGTACTGTATAAATATATAGACTAATCATTGGTTATGACTTTTGGTATGGTTTTAAAGTATTCTTCATTTTACAGTAAATGTATTAGCAATAGTCGGTTCAATTTTTTTTAGGTTGTACTCTAATCAGAAGCCAGAATTTTAGAAATCAAATCTTTACGGGCAAAACCTACATTATTAGTAGCCATCCCTAAACAAACCACATTGACAACTAAACTTTTCATTTATTAAACTTAGTGTACAAAAATTTAAGACCGGTAAACCCATTTTCTAACACCAAAGATGTGATTTATTCGGGTTACATACATATTTAAACCCTTTGTATTTCATCATAAAATCTGATGTATTTCACTCAATCGCAAATTTAAACTTAGTTTTATATTTTCAGTTTACTTTTGTCCTTTGGTGTAATATTGATGTTAATGAATTATTGTTATATTTAATTAAAATTGACCAAATAAAGGTCATGCAAGAAAATGGAAAGTACTTCACTAGGTTCTTGTAAGTTGACAACTTATAGGCACATGCAGAACAATCTTCTAAAACAAATGATATTTAAATTTTATTCATTCATTAATGTATGATAGTTCTCCTGTTTGAACAAAGATAATTGGCTAAACCTAAAACTTCATTTTAATTGTTTTTTATGCCACCAAAATATAATGATGAAGACTTCAAAAATGTATGCATTAGAGTTAAGACAAACATATCTTATGAAACCACATGTTCACGACATTATTTTGATGCCTAAATTCAAAATTGAAATGAAAAATGTTTTACGAAAAGTATCCGACCTACCGGGTTCGAACCAGTCCTAATGATATTTTGCATATACTACAGTCGTCATCTATACCAACTGATGGCTTATATGATAATTCATACATATGCATATAATTTATACATCATAGAATCAACAGTTTTGTACTTTCACATGTGTGCTAGATTTCTTTTCGTAAAAATATCTTTCTAAATCTAAATAAGATTACTGCTGTATAATTTTCTTCAGAATACTGTCCAACTTACAAGTATATCAACAAAATATTAACGGAAATATTGGTAGAATGATTTAAATTAGTCTCATAATAAGCTTTGATTTTTTCTCTGATAATGGTAGAAAATCTATATTTGTTTGCTTTTGTATAATTCCTTGATGAAAATCATTCTTATTAGTTTAGGTTTCTTCCTAATTTCAGGCAATGGCATAGGAGACAACATAATCGATAAATCCATTGAAGTTCATAAACTTTGTGCTAATTTTTATAGAGAAAATTGGTTGTGAAACATTTTTGGCAAATCCAAAATCATGGTCGAATTTTATATAAATCTACCCTAAATTCTAACAAGAACCTAAAATTTTATTTTACGCTCTCAGTTTTTCGATTTCTTCATAAACCTTTAAATGAAAAATGTATATACAAAATAATAACGAACTACTTGGCATAAGTTTTAAAAAGTTGAGCAAAAAAATATCCGACCTACCGGATTCGAACCAGTGACCTAAGGATTTCCTGCTATGACTACAGTCCTCCGCTCTACCAACTGAGCTAAGGTCGGTTATGTAATATAGTACTTAATATGTCTAGATGATGACACGTATTTTGATGAATGCTTAAATTATGTATTTGAAGAGTACTGTATAAATATATAGACTAATCACTGGTTATGACTTTTGGTATGGTTTTAAAGTATTCTTCATTTTACAGTAAATGTATTAACAATAGTCGGTTCAATTTTGTTTAGGTTGTACTCTAATCAAAAGCCAGAATTTTAGAAATCAAACCTTTACGGGCTAAACCTACATTATTAATAGCCATTCCTAAACAAACCACATTGACAACTAAACTTTTCATTTATTAAACTTAGTGTACAAAAATTTAAGACCGGTAAACCCATTTTCTAACACCAAAGATGTGATTTATTCGGGCTACATACATATTTAAACCATTTGTATTTCATCATAAAATGGGTTGTATTTCACTCAATCGCAAATTAAAACTTAGTTTTATATTTTCAGTTTACTTTTGTCCTGTGGTGTAATATTGATGTTAATGAATTATTGTTTTATTTAATTAAATTTGACCAAATAAAGGTCATGCAAGAAAATGGAAATTACTACACTAGGTTCTTGTAAGTTAACAACTTATAGGCACATGCAGAACAATCTTCTTAAACAAATAATATTTAAATTTTATTCATTCATTAATGTATGATAGTTCTCCTGTTTGAACAAAGATAATTGGCTAAACCTAAAACTTCATTTTAATTGTTTTTTATGCCACCAAAATATAAAGTTGAAGACTTCAAAAATGTATGCATTAGAGTTAAGACAAACATATCTTATGAAACCACATGTTCACGACATTATTTTAACGCCTAAATTCAAAATTGAAATGAAAAACTTTTTAGGAAAAGTATCCGACCTACCGGGTTCGAACCAGTCCCAATGATATTTTTCATAGGATACAGTCCTCATCTATACCAACTGAGGGCTTATATGATAATTCTTACATGTGTATATAATTTATACAAATATAGAATCAACAGTTTTGTACTTTCACATGTGTGCTAGACTTCTCATCGCAAAAATATCTTTCTAAATCTAAATAAGATTACTGCTGTATAAATTTCTTCAGAATACTGTCAAACTTACAAGTATATCAACAAAATAATAACGGAAATATTGGTAGAATGATTTAAATTAGTCTCATAATAAGCTTTGATTTTTTCCCTGATAATGGTTGAAAATCTATATTTGTTTGCTTTTGTATAATTCTTTGATGAAAATCATTCTTATTAGTTTAGGTTTCTTCCCAATTGGTTGTGAAACATGTTTGGCAGATCCAAAATCTTGGTCAATTTTATATAAATCTACCCTAAATTCTAACAAGAACCTAAAATTTGATTTTACGCTCTCAGTTTTTTGATTTCTTCATAAACCTTTAAATGAAAAATGTATATTCAAAATAATATTGAACTACTTTGGCATAAGTTTTAAAATGTTGAGCAAAAAATATCCAACCTACCGGATTCGAACCAGTGACCTAAGGATTTCCTGCTATGACTACAGTCCTCCGCTCTACAACCTGAGCTAAGGTCGGTTATGTAATATAGTACTTAATATGTCTAGATGATGACACATATTTTGATGAATGCTTAAATTATGTATTTGAAGAGTACAGTATAAATATATAGACTAATCACTGGTTATGACTTTTGGTATGGGTTTTAAGTTTTTATTCATTTTACAGTGAATGTCTGAATAGGAGTTGGTTCACATTTTGTTTAAGTTGTACTCTAATATGAAGCAAGAATTTCAGAAATCAAAGTATTACGAGCAAAGCTTATATTATTAATAGCCATTCCAAAATATACCTCTTTGACAACTAAACGTTTCATTTATTAAACTTTGTGTACAAATATTTAAACCAATAAACCCATTTTCAAATGCAAAGATGTGATTTATTTGGGCTACCTAATAATTGATACAATTTATATTTCATTATAGAATGTATTGTGTTTCCCTCAATCATCAAATAAAAACTCAGTTTTATATTTTTAGTTTACTTTTGTCCTTTGGTGTAATATTTATGGTAATGAATTATTTTTTATTTAATTTAATTTGACCAAATAAAGGTAATACAAGAAAATGGAAAGTACTTCACTAGGTTCTTGAAGGTGGACAACTTATAGGAACATGCAGGACAATATTCTAAAACAAATGATATTTACATCGAACTACTTTGGCATAAATTTTTAAAAAGGTTGATCAAACAAATCTGACCTACCGGATTCGAACCAGTGATCTAAGGATTTCCTGCTATGATTACAGTCTTACTCTCTACAAACTGAGCTAAGGTCAGTTACGTAATATAGTAATTAATATGTCTAGATGGTGACACGTATTTTTGATGAATGCTTAAATTATATATTTCAAGAGTACTGTATAAAGATATAGACTAATCACAGGTTATGACTTTTGGTATGGTTTTTAAATTTTCTTCGTTTTACAGTGACTGTTAGAAAAGTAGTCGGTTCACATTTTGTTTAGGTTGTACTCTAATCAGAAGCAAGAATTTCAGAAATCAAAGCTTTACGGGCAAAGCCTACATTATTAATAGCCATCCCCAAACATACAACTTTGACAACTAACTTTTTCATTTACAAAACTTAGTGTACAAATATCTAAGACCTGTCAACCCATTTTCTAATGCCAAAGATGTGATTTATTCTGGCTACCCAATAATTGAAACAATTTGTATTTCGTTATAGAATGTGTTGTATTTCACTCAGTCACAAATTTTAACTCAGTTTTATATTTTCAGTTTACTTTTGTCCTTTGGTACAATATTGATGGTGAATTATTTTTTCATTTAATTAAATTTGACCAAATAAAGGTCATACAAGAAAATGGAAAGTGCTTCACTAGGTTCTTCCAGGTTGACAACTTATAGGCACATGCAGAACAATCTTCTAAAACAAATGACATTACATTTTATTCATTCATTAATGTATGATAATTCTCTTGTTTAAGCAAAGATAATTGGCTAAACCTAAAACTTTATTTTAACTGTTTCTTATGCCACCAAAATTTAATGATGAAGACATCAAAAATATATGCATTAAAGATAAGACATACATATCTTATGAAACTAAATGTTCAAGACATATTTTTGACTTGTAAGTTTAAAATTGAAATGAAATTTTTTTTAGGAAAAGTATCTGACCTACCGGGTTCAAACCAGTCCTAATGATATTTTGCAAGACTACAGTCCTTATATATACCAACTGACGGCTTATATGAAAATTCTTACATATGCATATAATTTATACAATATAGAATCAACAGTTTTGTACTTTCACATGTGTGCTAGACTTCTTTTCGTAAAAATATTTTCTAAATCTAAAACAGATTGCGGTAGTATAATTTTCTTCAGAACTCTGTCAAACTTTCAAGTATATCAACAAAATATTAACAAAAATGTTAGTAGGATGATTTAAATTAGTCTCATAATAAACTTTATTTTTTTCTCTGATAATGGTTGATAAAACTTATATCTATATTTTTGCTTTTGTATGATTCCTTGATGAAAATTATGCTAATTAGATTAGGTTTCTTCCTATTTTCAGACCATGGCAGACAAAACAACAACATCAATAAATTCACTGGATTTCATAAACTATGGGCTATTTTGTATAGGAAAAATTAGTTGTGAAACTTGTTTGGCAGATCCGAAATCTTGGTCGACTTTTAAGTAAATCTACCTTAAATTCTAACAAGAACCTAAATTTTTATTTTACGCTTTCATCTTTCATTTTTTTAATAAACCTTTAAGTGAAAATTATCTATACAAAATAATATCGAACTACTTTGGCATAAGTTTTAAAAAAGGTTGAGCAAAAAATATCCGACCTACCGGATTCGAACCAGTGACCTAAGGATTTCCTGCTATGACTACAGTCCTCCGCTCTACCAACTGAGCTAAGGTCGGTTATATAATATAGTACTTAATATGTCTAGAGGATGACACATATTTTTGATGAATGCTTAAATTATATATTTGAAGAGTACTGTGTAAAGATATAGACTAATCACTGGTTATGACTTTTGGTTTGGTTTTTATGTTTTCTTCATTTTACAGTGAATATATGAACAGTAATCAGTTCAAATTTTGTTTAAGTTGTACTCTAATCAGAGCAAGAATTTCAGAAATCAAAGATTTACGGGCAAAGCCTACATTATTAATAGCCATCCCCAAACATACAACTTTGACAATTAAACTTTTCATTTATTAAACATAGTGTACAAATTTAAGACCTATAAACCCATTATCTAACGCCAAAGATGTTATTTATTCGGGAAACCTAATAATTGAAACAATTTGTACTTTGTTATAGAATGTGTTATATTTCACTCAATCACAAATTAAAACTCAGTTTTATATTTTCAGTTTACTTTTGTCCTTTGGTTTAATATTGATGGTAATGTATTATTTTTTTATTTAATTAAATTTGACCAAATAAAGGTCATGCAAGAAAATGGAAAGTGCTTCACTAGGTTCTTCAAGGTTGACAACTTATAGGCACATGCAAAATAATCTTCTAAAACAAATGATATTTACGTTGTATTCATTCATTAATGTATGAAAATTCTCTTGTTTGAACAAAGATAATTGGCTAAACCTAAAACTTCATTTTAACTGTTTATTATGTCACCAAAATATAATGATGAAGACATCAAAAATGTATGCATTAGAGATAAGACAAACATATCTCATAAAACCACATGTTCACGACATTATTTGACGCCTAAATACAAAATTGAAATGAAATTTTTTTTAGGAAAAGTATCCAACCTACTGGGTCCGAACCAGTCCTAATGATATTTTGCATAGACTACAGTCCTCATCTATACAAAAAAAAGAGTATATAATTTACACAATATAGAATAAAATTTTTTGTACTTTCACATGTGCGATAGACTTCTTTTCGTAAAATAATTTCTAAATCTAAAAGATATTGCTGCAGTATAATTTTCTTCAGAACTCTTTCAGACTTTTAAGTATATCAACAAAAATACTAACAAAATGTTAGTAGGATGATTTAAATTAGTCTCATAATGAACTTTGATTTTTTTCTCTGATAATGGTTGACAAAACTTATATCTATATTTGTTTGCTTTTGTATGATTCTGTGATGAAAATATGCTAATTAGATTAGGTTCCTTCCCAATTTTAGACCATGGCATAGGAGACAACAACATCAATAAATCCACTGGATTTAATAAACTTTGTGATATTTTTTTATAGAGAAAATTGGTTGTGAAATATGTTTGGCAGATCCAAAATCTTGGTCGACTTTTAAATAAATCTATCCTAAATTCAAACAAGAACCAAAATTTTTATTTTAAGCTTTCAGCTTTTTGATTTCTTCATAAACATTTAAATGAAAATATCTATACAAAAGAATATTGAACTACTTTGGCATAAGTTTTAAAAAAGGTTGAGCAAAACATATCCGACCTACCGGATTCGAACCAGTGACCTAAGGATTTCCTGCTATGACTACAGTCCTCCGCTCTACCAACTGAGCTAAGGTCGGTTATATAATATAGTACTTAATATGTCTAGAGGATGACACATATTTTTGATGAATGCTTAAATTATGTATTTGAAGAGTACTGTGTAAAGATATAGACTAATCAATGGTTATGAATTTTGGTTTGGTTTTTATGTTTTCTTCATTTTACAGTGAATATATGAACAGTAGTCGGTTCAAATTTTGTTTAAGTTGTACTCTAATCAGAGCAAGAATTTCAGAAATCAAAGATTTACGGGCAAAGCCTACATTATTAATAGCCATCCCCAAACATACAACTTTGACAACTAAACTTTTCATTTATTAAACATAGTGTACAAATTTAAGACCTATAAACCCATTATCTAACGCCAAAGATGTTATTTATTCGGGCAACCTAATAATTGAAACAATTTGTATTTTGTTATAGAATGTGTTATATTTCACTCAATCACAAATTAAAACTCATTTTTTATATTTTCAGTTTACTTTTGTCCTTTGGTGTAATATTGATGGTAATGTATTATTTTTTTATTTAATTAAATTTGACCAAATAAAGGTCATGCAAGAAAATGGAAAGTGCTTCACTAGGTTCTTCAAGGTTGACAACTTATAGGCACATGCGGAATAATCTTCTAAAACAAATGATATTTACGTTGTATTCATTCATTAATGTATGAAAATTCTCTTGTTTGAGCAAAGATAATTGGCTAAACCTAAAACTTCATTTTAACTGTTTATTATGTCACCAAAATATAATGATGAAGACATCAAAAATGTATGCATTAGAGATAAGACAAACATATCTTATGAAACGACATGTTCACGACATTATTTTGACGCCTAAATACAAAATTGAAATGAAATTTTTTTTAGGAAAAGTATCCAACCTACTGGGTACGAACCAGTCCTAATGATATTTTGCATAGACTACAGTCCTCATCTATACAAAAAAAAGTATATAATTTACACAATATAGAATCAACATTTTTGTACTTTCACATGTGCGATAGACTTCTTTTCGTAAAATAATTTTCTAAATCTAAAAGAAATTGCTGCAGTATAATTTTCTTCAGAACTCTTTCAGACTTTCAAGTATATCAACAAAAATATTAACAAAATGTTAGTAGGATGATTTAAATTAGTAGGATGAACTTTGATTTTTTTCTCTGATAATGGTTGACAAAACTTATATCTATATTTGTTTGCTTTTGTATGATTCCGTGATGAAAATATGCTAATTAGATTAGGTTTCTTCCCAATTTCAGACCATGGCATAGGAGAGAACAACATCAATAAATCCACTGGATTTAATAAACTTTGTGATGTTTTTTATAGAGAAAATTGGTTGTGAAACATGTTTGGCAGATCCGAAATCTTGGTGGACTTTTAAATAAATCTATCCTAAATTCTAACAAGAACCAAAAATTTTATTTTAAGCTTTCAGCTTTTTGATTTCTTCATAAACATTTAAATGAAAATATCTATACAAAATAATATTGAACTACTTTTGCATAAGTTTTTAAAAAGGTTGAGCAAAACATATCCGACCTACCGGATTCGAACCAGTGACCTAAGGATTTCCTGCTATGACTACAGTCCTCCGCTCTACCAACTGAGCTAAGGTCGGTTATGTAATATAGTACTTAATATATCTGTCATCATCTTTTTGATGAATGCTTAAATTATGTATTTGAAAAGTATTGTATAAAGATATAGACTAATCACTGGTTATGGCTTTTGGTATGCTTTTTATGTTTTCTTTATTTTACAGTGAATGTATGAGCAGTAGTCTGTTTAAATTTTGTTTAAGTTGTACTCTAATCAGAAGCAAGAATTTCAGAAATCAAAGCTTTACGGGCAAAGCCTACATTATTGATATCCATCCCCAAACATACAACTTTGACAACTAAACATTTCATTGATAACTCTTGCATGTAAATATAATTTATACAATATAGAATCAACAGTTTTATACTTTCACATGTGTGATAGATTTCTTTTCGTAAAAATAATTTTCTTGATCTATAAGAGACTGATGCTGTATAATTTTCTTCAGAACTCTGTCAAAAATTCAAGTATATCAACAAATTATTAATGAAACTGATAGTAGGATGATTTTAATTTGTCTCATAATAAACTTCAATTTTTTCTCTCATAATGGTTGACAAAACTTATATCTATACTTGTTTGCTTATGTATGATTCCTTGATGAAAATTATTCTAATTAGATTAGGTTTCTTCCCAGTTTCAGACCATGGAAAGGAGACAAAACCATCAATAAATTCACTGGATTTCATAAACTTTGTGCCATTTTATTATAGAGCATATTGGTTGTGAAACATGGCTGACAGATACAAAATATTGGTTGACTTTTAAATAAATCTACCCTAAATTCTAAAAAGAACCTAATTTTGTTTTTACATTCTCAGCTTTTTCATTTCTTCATAAACCTTTAAAACAAAAAGTATCTGTACAAAATAATATTGAACTACTTTTGCATAAATTTTTAAAAAGGATGAGCAAACATATTTGAGCTACCGGATTCGAACCAGTGACCTAAGGATTTCCTTCTATGAATACAGTCCTCCGTTCTACCAACTGACTTCAGTTGGCTCTACCAACTGAGCTAAGGTCGTTTACAGAAAATTTATGAACAATACTCGGTTCAATTTTTTTTAAGTTGTACTCTAATCAAAAGCAACAATTTCAGAACTCAAAGCTTTACGGGCAAAGGCTACATTATTAATAGTCATCCCCAAACATACCACTTTGACAACTAAACTTTTCATTTAGTAAACCTAGTGTACAAATAGTTAAAGACCTTTAAAACGAGTTTCTATCGCCAAAGATGTGATTTGTTCGGGTTACCTAATAGTTGAAACAATTTGTATTTTGTTAGAGAATGTGTGGTATTCAACTCTATCACAATCTAAAACTCCGTTTTATGTATTCACTTTACTGTTGTCATTTAGTGTAATATTGATGGTAATGAAATATTTTTTTATTTAATTAAATTTGACCAAATAAAGGTCATGCAAGAAAATGGAAAGTACTTCACTAGGTTCTTGAGAAGATTGACAACTTTTGGCACATGCAGAACAGTCTTCCAAATTAAATTATATTTACATTTAATTTATTCATTAATGTATGATAATTATCTTGTTTGAACAAAGATAATTGGCTAAACAAAAAATTTCAGTTTAACTGTTTCTTATGCCTCCAAAATATTAGGGACAAAGTTCCCACATCGGAAGTTGGAAAAATCCTAAATAATTATAAGATTTATGGATCACTCCTTTTATCACTAATTGGTTTTAGGTTGTAACCCCATCTAACTTATCTTGGTATCAGAGCCCGATCCATTATCGATCCATCCCAAAGTCGGCCCACCGATCCTTGCCCAAACATTCCAAGATTCACGCTCAAAGACCTATTATCTCGAGGGGGCGTATTAGGGACAAAGGTTCCACATTGGTAGTTGGAAAAGATCCTAAGTAATATATAAAATAGATGGGTCACCCCTCTTATCAACAATTGGTTTTAGGTTGGAATCCCATCTAACCTAACACAAAATATAATGATGAAGACATCAAAAATGTAGGCATTAGAGATAACAGAATAATATCTTATGAAACCAAATGTTCACGATATTATTTTGACGCCTAATTGTAAAAATGAAATGAAAAACTTTTTAGAAAAGTATATGATCTACCATATTCGAACCAGTGACTTAATGAAAATTTGCATCGAATACAGTCCTCCGCTCTACCAATTGAGTTAATGCCATCCTTATATGATAATTCTTACATGTGCATATAATTTATACAATATAGAATCAATAGTTTTGTAGCTTTCATATGTGTGATAGACTTCTTTTCGTAAAAATAATTTTTCATCTTCTTCAGAATTCTCTCAAACATTCAAGTATATCTACAAAATATTAAAAAAAAAAGTTAGTAGGAGGATTTAAATTAGTCTAATGAAAAAGTTGATTTTTCCTCAGATAATGGTTGACAAAACTTATATCTATATTTTTTTTGCTTTTGTACGATTCCTTGATGAAAATTATGAAAATTAGTCTAGGTTTCTTCCCAATTTCAGACCATGACAATGGAGACAGAAACATCAATAAATCCACTGGATTTCATAAACTTAGTGCTATTTTTTATAAAGAAAATTGGTTGTGAAACATGTCTAACAGATATAAAATCTTGTTACACTTTTAAATAAGTATACATTAAATTCTAACAAGAACCTAAATTTTTATTTTACTCTCACAGCTTTTCGATTTCATCACAAACCTTTAAAATGAAAAACTATCTATACAAAATAATATCGAACTACTTTGGCATAAATTTTAAAAAAGGATGAGCAAAAAATATCTGACCTACCGGATTTGAACCAGTGACCGAAGTATTTCCTGCTATGACTACAGTCCTCCGCTCTACCAACTGAGCTACAGTCGGTTTTTTAATATAGTACTTAATATATCTAGATTATGAAACATATTTTTGATGAATACTTATATTATGTATTTAAAGAGTACTGTATAAAGATTTTGACTAATCACTAGTTATGACTTTTTGTATTTTTTTGAGTTTTCTGCATTTTACAGAAAATGTATGAACAATAGTCGTTTCAAATTTTGTTTAAGCTGTACTCTTATCAAAAGAAATAATTTCAGATACAAAATCTTGGTCGACTTTTAAATAAGTGTACCCTAAATTCTTGGTCGACAGATACAAAATCTTGGTCGACTTTTAAATAAGTGTACCCTAAATTCTAACAAGAACCGAAATTTTTATTTTACCCTCTCCTCTTTTCGAGTTCATCATAAACCTTTATAATGATAAATTATCTATACAAAATAATATCGAACTGTTTTGGCATAAATTTTTAGAAAGGATGAGAAAAAAAATATCTGACCTACCGGATTTGAACCAATGACCTAAGGATTTCCTGCTATGACTACAGTCCTCCGTTGTACAACCTGAGGTAAGATCGGTTATGTAATATTGTACTTAATATGTCTAGATGGTGACACATATTTTTCATGAATCCTTAAATTATGTATTTGAAGAGTACTGCATAAAGATATAGACTAATCACTAGTTAAGACTTTTGGTATTGTTTTTAAGTTTTCTTCATTTTACAGAAAATATATGATTAATAGTCGGTTCAAATTTTATTTAAGTTGTACTATAATCAAAAGCAATAATTTCAGAACTCAAGCTTTACGGGCAAAGTGATGTTGTGGGTGTTTATATCACTTCTCAAATTAAACCCATTTTCCACTTTACTCTCTCAAATAGAAGGTTCAGTGTAGTACTTAGGGATCAAATCCACAGAAACTCTAGGATTGCACAATAGACTTATTATTTTTGAACTAAAGCTAGACAAATTGTAATAATAATAATAAAGATGATTTCAAAATTGATTTAGTTTGTGAAGGTTAAATTAGGGGATTAGACTGACGGGAAATTCTCAAGTAGTATTAGATAATGCAAATTAATAGATTGCTAGGGTTTTAATTAAGCATCGTTGTCAAACTCAAACCTTAGTGTTCAGGAGATCGCTCTCGCGCATCTCAACTGAGTGTCGATCAATGCCCACAAGGTGGTGTCGATCGATGCTCATTCTAAACAATAATGGCTTCGCACTTTGATGGGTTCACTAAACTTTCAATTCAACTCTCGTTTTGTTACCATTATTTAGATTGTTTAAGATAGGTTCATGATCATAACCATGCTCTCGCTTGCGCTATGGAACCCTAGTTTCTAAGATTGAGGTGATCATATTCAACCAGGCATTAAGAACAACTTAAACAAAGAACCAAGAAGATTACCCTAACAATTCTATAAAATCAACAAGACATTACTACCACTGAAGAACCCTAAATCTAACAATGAGTTACTCAGACATAGCAATAAAGAACATGATTAAGGTCTTAATAAATTGCATAGTTAAACTAAATAATAAGATAAGCAGTTCAAGATCTTCTCTATAATGATGGTCAGATCTATCTCTCCAATAAACGTAACAAGGTGTTCCAACTCTATTTCAGCCTCTAGGACTGCTTACAACTTAGCCCTAAGACTGCTTAGGCTGCTTAGGTTAAAACTAAGATAGAAAACCCTAATAAATAGTCTAAATTTTGGCCAGGGACTTGTCTTGCAAATGATGAGACTTTTGGGTAAAACTTGTAATTTCTCAAATCTTCATTAATCTTGCAGTCGACTTGTTCGTCGATCGACGCCCAAGGTGTGACGTCGACCGATGCTTCACGCATAAACTGGATCCGACATTGAGTTTCTGGCTGAGCATCCTAATTGCTCCAAAATAGCCCAAAAGCTCCAAATGCTTCCAATGAGTACCTGGACCTGTAAATACTCTAAAACATAGTCTAGACACACATAATAGACCCAAAATGGATTCTATAATATGTCCTAAAACTGGTAATATATAGCATCGTCTAGAGTTCTACTGGCATAGTATATAGCATGCAACTTTTTGTCCTTCTTTTGCCCAAGCACTGCGCCTACAGAGAAATCGCTTGCGTCACACATAATTTCGAATGGTAGTTCCCAGTCCGGTGCTTGGAAATTAGGAGCAGATACGAGTGTCGATTTAATTTCTTTAAAGGACTCGAGACATTCAGGTGTAAAGTTGAATTTTACTTCTTTGCACAAGAGTGCAGTGAGGGGTCGAGCAATTTTGCTAAACTCTTTTATGAATCTCCTATAGAATCCAGCTTGTCCGAAAAAGCTTCTAACATCCTTGACATTAGCGGGTGGAGGCAGTCCAGTCATTTCTTCAATCTTTGCCTTGTCCACCTCGGTTTCGGCTGCTGAGACCTTGTGTCACAAGACAATTCCGTTGTTAACCATAAAGTGGCATTTTTCCCAGTTCAAAACAAGATTTTTCTCTTCGCATCTAGCTAATACTTTACACAGGTTATCAAGACATGTTTCAAAATTCGGACATTACACTGAGAAGTCGTCCATGAAAACCTCCATGAAGTCTTCGATCATATCTGTGAGTATCGACATCATGCATCTCTGGAAGGTCGCAAGAGCGTTACAAAGTCCGAATGGCATTCTGCAATACGCGAACGTTCCATAGGGACAGATGAAGGTAGTTTTTTCTTGATCATCCGGATGTATGGGAATCTGGACGAATCCCAAGTACCCGTCGAGAAAACAGTAGTGTTCGTGGCTTGCAAGCCTTTCTAACATCTGATCGATAAAGGGTAAAGGGAAATGATATTTTTGTGTGGCAGCATTCAGTTTCCTATAATCGATACACATCCTATGTCCGGTGACAGTTCTCATCAGGATGAGTTCATCTTTGTCATTCTTTACTACTGTAATTCCGCCTTTCCTTGGAACAACATGAACCGGACTAACCCAGTTGCTGTCTGAGATCGGGTAAATAACGCCTGCTTCTAGAAGCTTCATGATTTCCTTTTTGACTACTTCCTTCAGGTTGGGATTCAATCTCCTCTGATGCTCAACTGATGATTTAGATTCATCATCAAGGTGTATCCTATGAATGCATAAATCGGGAGAGATCCCCGGGATGTCATCTAATGAATATCCGAGAGCCTTGCGGTGTTTTGCAGTTTATTCAGCAATAATGCTTGCTCTCCGCTGCTCAGGTTGGCATTGATGATGACATGATAGAAGTTTTCGTAAAGAAAAGTGTATTTAAGACCAGCTGGAAGTGGTTTAAGCTCGATTTTAGGTGCTTTCTCTTCGCTCTAGTCGTCGGTTACGCCATGCTGTCAATCGACGGTACTATCGGGGTGTCGATCGATGGGTGCAGGTAGATCAAGTTCTTCGGTGTTGACGTTGAACATTTCTTCAGTGGCATCAATCAATCTTGTATGTTCTTCATTCCAATCATCCATCGCAAAGATGTCATCTTTAGGAGATGTGATTGCTCGCTCTAGAGGATCACTTGAGCACGTAACAATGAATGATTCTTCTGCTAGGTCGTAGAGATAATCGATATGGTAAGGTTGACCGTCTATCAAAGGCTGTTTAATTATTTTTTCCATGTCAAAGACCATCGGTATCTTCCCGATGTTGAGGCATATGCGCCCTCCTCTGACATCAATGATCGCTCCGGCCTTGGTAAGGAAAGGTCTCCCCAAATAATTGGATTTCTGGGTTCTCGCTCGTATTTAAGCACTATGAAATCTGCAGGTATATCACAGTTATGAATGCGTACGGGCACATCTTTAAGTACGCCTTCCAGAATTCTAGTGGATCTATCAGCTAGAACGAGAGTGACCCTGGTAGGTTAAAACTGTGTTAGACTGAGGGTGACTGCAACTGAATAAGGCATCAGGTTTACACTAGAGCCTAAATCACAGAGGGATCTTTGGAATCTCTCATCGCTGATAGTGCAGTCCAAAACAAAGCTACCGGGATCAGGGAGTTTAACTGGAGTTTTTCCTAGAATGATTTTGCTTACTTCTTCGGATACCATCATCACACAATGTTCTGATTCATGGAATTCTCGCATTGCTGCATCTTTCACGTACTGCTTAATAGCAGGCGATATGTGAATGGCGTCGCTTAGTGGCATCTCAATGCTTACTTTGTCAAATGCTTTCTTTCATATTGCTTTTTCTTGCTGCTTCTTTTTCTGCTAAGCATTCCTTGGAGGAAAGGGGGCGGTTGCTTGATAAATCCTTGTTCTAACCGGTTCGGTCGGTACTAGGTCCGAAAGTCGATCGCGTCGTGCTTCTAGGGGACGATTGATGGTAGGTTCAAAGTGTCGATCGATTCTTGGTAACCAGTGTCGATCGATGTCTCCTACTTCCGTGTTATTTTCCTTTTGTTTATCAAACAAGTCCTCAAGGTTGTCAGTTTAGTCCAATTCTTCTATTTCAGGTGAAATCTTGGGAAATTGCTCGTCAGTGCCGAGCGGGACGGGGTGCAATTTTTCTTTTTCCTCTATCATGATTGTCGCAAATTCATCGATAGTGATGCTTTCTCTAACGCCGGGTGTGAGTAGTTTACCACTTTGTAAGGCCATGACGTTGCAATGGCTCTTGGGGTTAGCGTCTGTTTTACCAGGTAAGAATATGTTATCTCTCTTGATGGACATAGCGTTACTCGCCACTTGGCTGTCGATTCTCTTAATGTGTTCACTTAGAGTTTCTAATTTTTCCGTCATCTTCGCATATATCAGATCTAACTTCTCGTTGAGGTCGGCGGCTATTCTACGGTTTCCTACAAAGACTTTATTCATCTTTGACTTTGGACTTTTGTCGTATCTATCCACAATGGTGTCGTAGTTGCTTGTGAAGTTTTCAGTGCTCTTCCTAAATCGTTGGTTGTTCAGACTCATCACATATGAAAATTCAACTCTTGCTTTTCAAAGTCGCGAGAAACAGCATCGTCTAGGAGGGTCGCAACTGATGCCAAAGTCTTTCTAACTCGGATTAAGTGCTTCTCCTCCGTGATCATTGGCAGTTCATTCCTCTTGGCGTCTCTCATTTCGTAAGCTCTACCTAAAGCCATGTTCTCTATCAGCCTTTTAGCGCTTGTGGTGCTTCTAATGACGAAGTTCACCTCACTGGTCGTATCAAGGATGGTTTGGTAGTCTAGGTTTAGCCTTCTATAGAAAGTGTTGATGAGTTGGGGTTCTAAGAATCCATGGTGAAGGCACGAAAGCTGGTAGCTTTTGAATCTAGTCCAAGCGTTTTTAAAGGATTCACGGCTACCTTGAATGAATGTGGATATTTCTCTCCTTGCTTCCCAGTATCTCTCCTCGTCAAAGAAGTGATTGATGAAAGCACTTCTAATATCTTCCTAGCAGGTCAGGGACCCTGGTGGTATCTGGTTCAACCACCTCCTGGCATCACCTTCAAGGGAAAAAGGGGAAGAGTTTGCAGCGATTGAAATCGTCGTTCATCATGTCTTCTAGCATCTCGATGTGATCGTTCAGGTGTTCAGTAGGAAGACCACTGAACTGATTTTTGCAGGACATAATTAGGAAGTCGATATCAAGCTCAGAGCTTCCTGTATGGTTGTCTGATAATCAAATTGCAGACCTATTGGAATAGGTCCTGCTGGGGGTTAGGTATTCGAGCATTGTCAATTCATGTTTTATCTCATTCTTTGGAGATTTAGTGATTTGATCAGGGATTGCAGCCCCCTGGTAGTTAATGAGTTGGCTTGCTTTTTTTGCTTTTATTGTTCATTGGTTCAATCAAGACTACTTTCTTATTATCAGCATCAGTAAAGGCGTACTTACCTGCTTCCGGCTGATTGGTATCGATCGATGGCAAAGGAAGGGTGTCGCCCGACAATAGTGTACTCGCGTCGATCGATCCCAGATGAACTCCATCGATCGATCCGTGTTGTCCTGAATCCATATTCTCTCCTTTAAGTACTTGTGTCACAGGATCCGTGAAACAATAATTTAGCATACGGTAAAGTAAAAAAAAATCTAGACGATATTCTAAACGAAATCTAATGGCAATAAGAAAGAGTCCCCGGCTACGATGCCAAATTTGATGTTGTGGGTATTTATATCACTTCTCAAATTAACCTTATTTCCCACTTTACTCTCTCAAATAAGATATTCAGTGTAGTACTTAGGGGTCAAATCCACAGAGACTCTAGGATTGCACAATAGACTTATTGTTTTTGAATTAAAGCTAGACAAATTGTAATAATAATAATAAAGATGATTTCAAGATTGATTTAGTTTGTGAAGGTTAAATTAGGGGATTAGACTTAGGGGAAATTCTCAGGTAGTATTAGATAATGCAAATTAATAGAATTCAAGGGTTTTAATTAAGCATCATTCTCGAACTCAAACCTTAGTGTTCAGGAGATCGCTCTCACGTATCTCGACTGAGTGTCGATGAAGGCTCACAAGGTGGTGTCGACCGATGCTCATTCTAAACAGTAATGGTTTTGCGGTTTTCTGGGTTCTCTAAACTTCCAATTCAACTATCGTTTATTACTAGGTATTTAGATTGTTTAAGATAGGTTCAGGGTCATAACCATGCTCTTGCTTGCGCTATGGAACCCTAGTTTCTAAGATTGAGGTGATCAGATTCAACCTAGCATTAAGAACAACTTAAACAAAGAACCTAGAAGATTGCCCTAACAATTCTATAAAATCAACAAGACATTAATACCACTGAAGAACCTTAAATCTAACAATGAATTACTCAAACATAGCAATAAAGAATATAATTAAGCTCTGAATAAATTGCATAGAATAAACCGAACAATAAGTAAGGAGTTCAAGATCTTCTCAGTAATGATGGTCAAATCTCTCTCTCTCCAATAAACGTAACAAGGTGTTCAACCTCTGTTTCAGCCTCTAGGACGGCTCAGAACTTAGACCTGAGACTGCTTAGGTTAAGTTAAAACTAAGATAGAAAACCCTAATAAATAGTCTAAATTTTGGCAGGGACTTGTCTTACAAATGATGAGACTTTTGGGTAAAACTTGTAATTTCTCAAGTCTTCACTAATCTTGCAGTCAAATTATCCGTCGATCGACGCACAAGGTGTGACGTCGATCGATGCTTCACGCATAAACTGGATCCGACATTGAGTTTCTGGCTGAGCATCCTAATTGCTCTAAAATAGCCCAAAAGCTCCAATTGCTTCCAATGGGTACCTGGACCTGTAAATACTCTAAAACATAGTCTAGACACACATAATAGACCCTAAATGGAGCCTATAACATGGCCTAAAACTGTTAATAAATAGGTTACATTACAAAGGCTACATTTTTAATAGTCATCCCCAAACATACAACTTTGACAACTAAAGTTTTCATCCATTGAACCTAGTGTACAAATATTTAAAAATCTGTAAACCCCATTTTCTAACGCCAAAGAAATGATTTATTCAGGCTACCTAATAATTGAAACAAGTTCTATTTTTTATAGAATGTTGTTTGTGTAAAAACCGGTCACGAGGGAATCAAGGTCTAGAAACTCCCCATAAAATTTTATCTTTTAAGAAAAAGAGAGAACATAAGAACTAAACCTCGTATGATTCAAAAAGAATTAAAAACGATCAAGCAACAAGTTCTCAAGAAAGATATACGTGATTTTTAAACAACGACTTCCAAATGTGCGATAAAAATAGAAACGATTGTGTCCTGACTTCTCAATGTCTCCTCGTCTTTGGTCCATCTCGCCATCACAGCAAGATGGACTTGGCCTGGTCTGTCTCGCCTTCACGGCGAGATGGCCTTGGCCTGGTCTGTCTCGCCGTCATGGCGAGATGACGTTGCCCATTGGTATGTCTCGCAATCACGGCGAGACGACCTCCCCTAGTTTATCTTTTCGTGAGGGAGAGAAAACCACGCCCATTGGTCCAGCTCGCCATGACGGCAAGATGACCTCGCACCGGCCCGTCTTGCAGTCATGGTGAGATGATTTCACCTCTGGATCGTCTCAACATTAAGGCAACTCAAACCCCATCTCTCCATCATCTTGCCCTAATGGTTATCCGTATTTTTCTCCATCTAGTCTCGATCAAACTGTCTATTGTTTTGTCTCGATTGGAGTTTTGATAAGATTTTACGTAAAATTTTGAGTCGGTCGAAGAAACCAATAATGGTTAACTTGAAAAAAAAAATTATCTCGATTATATGATTGGTTTTCATTATCCCATAGAACCAACGGTATTGGAACCAACATCATATAAAAGATCATTTCTTTGAAAGAAATCGTATAAACGTTTAAGTCAAAAAAGGGACCAAGAAGGTCTAAAAACCGATGAAAGCCCACTTATGATTCATGAAGAGAATATGCCTAAACTTCAATGACGGTTTATTCAATTTTAGTTGAAGATAAATGGAAAAGAAAATAAATGTAAAATTTTCAACATAAACATGAAGAAAGATGAGGAGATAAGGAAAACTTCCGCAAAGAGATAAACTCAAATCAAGGGCAGAATGGGAAAGCTAGCCGACCTTGGAAGCCTATATAAGAAGAGGCAATACAAAGTGTGCAAGGTAGACAAACAATTTCAGAGAAAAATTTATCACAAAGAGCAACTTAGGCAATTTTTTATTTTGTTAGCGAGCTGCGACTAGACTAGGTCTTAAGGTCTTAGGTGGTAACTAGAGAACACACTGACAGCTCTTGCGGCCGAGGCTTTTTCACATGTTTTAACGCTCATACGCATATTCAAAATAAGATCATCCTTACTTTGCTCTCCTTTTTCAATTTCTTTATTTTGTCTGTTTCATATTTTAATCACTTGTCGTTGGCTTAGCAGATTTCCGAGACCTCAAGGAAAGTTAAGGTTTTTAAACTTTCCTCCATTCATTAAAATCCACCATGTGAATTTCAGTTCCAACATTTTGGCGCTAGAAGGAGGGTGGAGAGAGTCGGATCAATCTAACACACAGCTGCAAAAACGCTTAGTCATATATGGCTACAGACGCTCAGAACAGTCAACCAGCTCGTGACAACATTCAAAACACTCCAGCAGGGAACGTCTCCATGGCGAAAGCTAACGCTAACACTGCGGCATTCGAGGAGATTAAAAACATTTTCTCGACTCTCGAAAAGAAGTTGGACAAACAGGACAAGCTCACGAGTTCTCTGGCTAAACATGTTAAAACCAGAGGTATTTTCCCACGCGAAACTATGAGAGCCCGCAGCAGAAGAATGCTCAATTTTGCAACTCTGTTGGACAGGTCTGTCCACTAACACTCAGAGAAATCCATCATGAAAGAACCCCGACGAGGTAACTCCTATTGTAACGCGGCAAAACGCGGAAAATCTTCCACCTCCCGAACAGGAAACTGTAGAAAACAAAGTTGAGCGAGTAAACTTGGACTCCAGCGACAAATCCGATTATTCGGAGGAAGACGCCAACGTACATCCAAGAAGGACGAGAAGCCAGGACTGACGAAAAAGAAAACATCTTTTGGGCAGAACATGAAGAGCTAGCCAAGGAACAAGCGCATATCACCCGCAGCAAACGCTGACAAGGTCAGAAAACTGCTGGCGGTGATCTCGATGAGATACATGATCTCCACGAGTACATCGCAAAAACTTCTACAGAAGTAAAAGCGGTAAAATCCCAAATTCACCATGCTAATAGCACTGCACCCAAGATTGACAGACTTCTCGAAGAAGCTCGGAAAACTCCCTTCACTGCCCGTATCACTGAGAAAAAAATCTCATCCCCCGGTAAGATCAAGATCCCTACGTATAATGGCACCACTGATTCCAGGGAGCGGTTCTTGAATGGTTTCTTGCTTAAAGAGAAATTCCATCAGAAGTTTCCGCCAACTCTCCTCCGAGTTTCTTAAGCGGTATTCCATGTTCATGGATAGAAAAATCTCTGATGTCCATCTTTGGAGTTTATCCCAAAAGGAAGACGAATCTCTACAAGAATTTATGAATAGATTCAAGATTTTCATGTCGAGAGTTAGATCTTCACTATTTCATTGCAAACACATATCATACAATATCTTACGGCTAGGGACAAATATCCACGATTCGGTTAAACTACAAGCCTCTTATAGAGCAAATAAGAAGACGAATCAGTCACTGGACTTATCGTTTTTTTATCAATGGCAGTACGTCTTCAGCTGATCGCGTCGGTGCTTATGAGCATTGCCAGCTTCTGGCTGTCATATTTTTATATTGTCGGGTGCTTGTATCAAAGAGATCAACAGCATATGGTCTGCTTTCTTGTGGTCTGGCCCTGTACTTAATTCGAAAAAAACGAAAATCTCTTAGGACATTGTCTGTTTACTAAAGCGAGAGGGAGGCTTGGGACTCATACCATTAAAAGAAGCTAATGTGGTTAGCGGCTTGGGACTCAGACCATTAAAAGAAGCTAATGTGGTTAGCGGCCTGAGACTCATTTGGCGTCTGATATCTCAGAAGACTTCCTTATGGGATAAGTGGATTCATACATATCTGATACGTCAAGGAAATATCTGGTCAGTCAAAGAAAACACATCACTTGGCTCATGGATGTGGCGCAAGCTGTTAAAGTACAAAGATAAACCTAAGTTATTTCATCGAATTGAGGTAAAAGATGGTCGATCTACGTCTTTTAGGTATGACACATGGTCGGATATGGGACGCCTGTTTGACTTAGTGGGGCCACGAGGATGTATTGACAAGGGCATTCGAGCTATGGCATCAGTGGCATTTGTGTTTAGCAGACGCAAAAGGAGACACCGGATAGAGATTCTTAACCAGATTGAGACAACTGTGGAGAACCAACGTCTTAAGCTTGTTGATGTAGAGGACCTCTCATTGCGGAAGCAGAAAGAAGATACTTATCGACATCTATTTGGTACAAAGAAAACATGGTACCTCATTCGCCAAGACTCTCCCACGGTGGATTGTTACTTGGGGATATGGTTTCAGCATGATATGCCAAAATACTCTTTTTGTGCATGGTTGGCTATGCAGAACAGGTTAGCAATGGGTGATCGCATGATCACATGGAACGCATGAGTTGATCCATCATGTGTGTTCTGTCAACAAGGGATTAAATTTTGAAATCATCTCTTTTTTGAGTGTGCTTACTCATCAGCAGTATGGACCAAGTTGACGAAGGGACTTCTTGGAACACACTTCACCACAGTCTGGGATATTTGTCATTCACCTTCTTGTGAGTAACACGTTGGAATGCAGGGTCAGATTCCTGTTGCGGTATGTTTTCCAAACTACTCTAACTCGCTTTGGCGAGAATGGAATGAGAGACATCATGGTTCTTCTTCTGTCACCAGTGCATCTTTTGTCCGGCTCATCGATCGTCAAGTCAAGAATTAGTGCATGTCCATCTCAGAGACGGGCATAGTTTCCTGCAGATGATTGGTTCCATAACTGTTTTCTCAATCAGGCCAGCAGGAGTGGTACCTGTCAGACCCCCCCACTGCCGGCTTTTGGCACTGAAGGACCTGAATTTGATGCTTTCTTTGCTTCAATTGGGGTCCTCTTTTAACAGCTCCCGGATGATAGCGAGCCTTCTTGATTGGGGAAGTTCGCAAAGGCTTCACGCCTATGCATGGGGTCAGCTTCATGCTTGATTAGTTTTGTTGATGAGTTCCTTGCTGACTCCTTAATTTTTTTTTTTTCAGGGCCTTCATATGATGAACGATGCTCTTACGGCGAGTTGTTTGGAGGCATGTTAATTTTGTTTTAGGGCTGAGAAGGCCGAGAAAGAGATTGCTCATTTGAAAAGCGAAGCTGAAGCGTGCTCTCTGCGTGAGAATGATCTGGCGTTGAAGCAAGCCTCAAAGCTCCGTTGTGGGCGTAGGGAAGGAAGGTGGGAGGTGGCCTCAATCTTTCGAGATCACTAGGTTCAGATTGCGGCCAACCTCGAAGAGATGAATAAGGCCCATAGGTCTTTTGGTGACTATCACAAGTGTAAAGGTTCCGTGGGCGCCTTGTGGTGGACAAAGAGCGACAAGTTTGACTATGATGCTGAGATGGAAAGGATGTCGAGGAATATGGGAACTTATGCCAGTGCCGAGTTGCTGATTCCCAAAATTGAAGGGAGAATTTGGGAACACTTAGGCTCGATTCCCGTTTCTCCTGATTTGGAGGAGGTTGGGCTTGAAGCTCCGTG
This sequence comes from Sinapis alba, assembly GCA_012274485.2. Lineage (NCBI taxonomy): Eukaryota > Viridiplantae > Streptophyta > Magnoliopsida > Brassicales > Brassicaceae > Sinapis > Sinapis alba. Next base: position 340,283 of record MU106082.1, on the reverse strand, counting down.
TGAAGATGGCGAGGTAAATCATCCTCCGGCCCCGCTTGGTGTTAGCGATTATTAGATCGGGAGTTTGATGTCTGGAAACTATGTGTTATAGCCGTGAAGGGTGTTGTATTTGAAGGAAGTATGTTCCTTATTTATGATATGTATGTCAGTTTGTATTGTACTTGCCTTTTGAGGCTTTCTAATGTATTTCCATTTCATAGCTTTTCTTTTTTATGGATAAAGCGTCAACGAGAGCGAGAGAGTGTGAGTATGTTCCTCATTTAGTTTTCTCTAGCGGATCGTGATACTTGGAGTTGCATTAGGATGAAGTTTTTGAGGTTGAAACCCGAGGAAGCACATAAAACGTTTACGTATCAACGAAGAGACAAGTTTTTGTATCTCTTATCAATGTTACTATGCCTTTAAGAGTTAAAAGTGGAGTTAGGGTAACACCTAGGTTTATTTTGTTTCTATAATGAGTATGCCGGGTCGATCCCGGCTTACTTGACTCATTTGCAATATAGAAATCTGTAATGAGTTCTCGGTTTACGTGATTTGCCTCTCTCCGAAGACAATTTTAAAGTCTTGGAAGTGCTGACCAAAATTTTAGATTTCTATAGTGCGCTTATCCATGTCTTGGATGTTTCAGAACCAATTATACGAGAGGAGCATGTTACGCTAAGCGTTCATTTTGAGAAAGGTTGATTTGTCCGTCGGGGGAAGTCGACATGGGTGATGTAAGAGCAAGTACTTGTTTGTTCTAACTTGGGTTAATTATTGATTTATAGTCATGTGATGACCTTTTTAGAAGTTTGTTCGAGTTTAGAAGTATAGTTTTGAAAGTCTGCTACGTCTTGCTTTTTTTTGAACATATGTTTTTTCGATTTGGGTGAAAGTGATTTTACGTTTTCGAGAATCTGTTGAGAGAATTTTTTCTGCATTTGGTCGTAGGACTTGTTTGCGCTCGTGACCGGAAAATATTTCGAGGTTTTTTGTGTAGCAGTTTGGTCATTAAGACTTAGAATTGTTATAAATATTTTTCAAATGACTCCCATTCCCAGGTTATACGATGGTTGTTAATTGGGCGTTTTTAACCGAATCGTGGATTTCTGTCCATATTCGTAAGGTATTGTATGATATATGTTTGCGGTGAAATAGTGAAGCTCTAATCTACCACTAATACTGGCGTGAAGGGTTTTGATTAGTGTGACATGGCAAGGAGATTGTTGAGGCGACTAGGGTTTTGAAAATTTTGACGCACGCAAGGGCCGATGTCGGCACCAGAAAAAGATTTTCCTCCTCTGCAGGCAGGGATGAATAGGAAGGCGGTGGTTGGTAAGGAGGTGAAGAAGACATCTTGGGTTCAAGTTGCTCAGAATGGAGCCTCTTTGTCATAACATGTTTTGAAGGTCAGAACAGTTAACAGAAAATACATTGTCAAAATTCCAGATGTAGTTATCTAGGATTCAGTGCCCTCATGGGATGATTTACTGGAAGGAAAGTTCCTGTCCACTGCTCCGCATATTGCTAAGATTCATGCGATAGTGAACAAGATTTAGCCATTAGGAAACCCATCGATTCATATTGAGGTTTTCGAAGTGGATTCTCTCACAGTTAAATTTCGGATCAAGGACAAAAAATAAGCAACAGGATAGTAAAAAGGGGAATGTGGAACATATCAAACATTCCAATGGTTGTAACAAAATGGTCCCCAGAAGTAGAGGAGGAAGAGGTACAGGAAATCAAAGTCATCCCAATGTGGATCACTATGAAAAATGTTCCACAAAAAATGTTTTCATGGGAAGGACTGGGCTTCATAGCCAGTGCATTGGGTAAGCCAAAGCATCTCCACCCAGAAACGTTTCTATGTAAAAGTTTTGCGGAAGCAAAAGTTTTTGTTGAAGCTGATATGACAAAGGAGTTGCCTAAAACACACCATTTCAAATAGAAACTTAGAGTGGATGCGAGGTTCATTTCGAGTACCCATGGTTGCCTCACGAATGTAACATCTGTTCAAAATGGGTTCACCTAGGAGTTTCTTGTGGAAATAAAAAGAAGCATATAAGAATATTACAGAAGGAAAAAGAGAAGGAGGTGGAAGAGTGCTGGGGATAGATTACATCTACCCGACATAGGTCCATTTAGACAGGATCTCGGCCCAAGAGTAGGATCAAAGTCGGAACGAGACCTACAACAGACTTTAGGCGTCAAGCTGGTGCATATATAAAGAAGGAGGGTTGAGGTCAAGAAGGACATTCACACACATACGAACTCAGCAACTAGAACTATGGTTTATCATATAACTTGTTATTGGTGTGTTCTTCATCAAACTCTTCGACTTTATCAATAAACAACTTTGATCCGCTCGTAAATTTGCCTCTCTAATAACCTACCATCGTAATCGTACTACCAATCTAGGTATACCAATTTCAGATTCAACAATTGGCACAGTCTGTGAGCTGTTAAGACAGAGCAATCAAAAACAGCGATCAAAAGATGACGGGATCTCCCACAAATCAAGCAGGTCAACAACCAGTCGACCTCAACGCAGTCTTGGCGTCTCTGGCCACCGTGGTACAACGACTCGATCAACAAGATGCCACAAACAAGGCTACGCAGGAGCATTTAGACGTAATCGCCACCGCGTTTATACCACCAACGTAACCAGACGATCAAAATCCTGAAACAGCCAGGCAATGTTTGTTTCAAACCACAGCGCGAGACCAAGCAACCGGTCAAGCAACTAATGAAGAACTTCTTTGCCTCCGAGGGATGATTCAAGACATGTCATCTCGGATCCATGAAGCGACAAGCTTTGCACCAGAGATCGACCGAGTCTTGGCTGCAACCCAGAAAAATCCCTTCACCAAGAAGATCACCGACGTCTGTGTCCGACATCAAAACAAGCTCAGAATCCCATCTTCCCGCGGTGATTCTGACCTTAGCGACCACATGACCAGTTTTAACATCTCCATGGGCCGAGCTCACTTCTCAGCAGAGGAACGAGATGCCGGTCTGTGCCAGATCTTCGTCGAGAACCTAACTGGACCAGCTCTCACTTTGTTCTCTCACCTATCGGAGAACTCCATCGACACCTTCAAAGAACTCTCTACCAAGTTCCTCAAGAATTACTCAATTTACATCTGACAGGGAGCCTCAGCATTCGATCTCTAGAAGATATCTCAAAGACAAAAAGAGTCTCTCCAAGACTTCATATGGAAAGGTTCAAGAACCTAGTTTTGAAAGACAACATCCCAGACAAAACCGCAGTGGAGGCGTTATGCTACGCGTTGTGGATTAGATCATCTTTCCGATCCGACCTCTATACGAATAGCACAATCACCCTCGAACATGCCCTTCACAGAGAAAATTGCTTCATCCGGATGGAGGAGGACAACGCAGCTTATACCGCAAAGCAAAACGCGTTAAAGCTCCACTTAATACCAAAGGCGGCAACTAAATACCAGGAACCCTACCAACATCAGTCTTACGATAAGAAAGGCAAGGTCTTCTCGGCAACAGAGGAAGTAGGAGCCACTTCCACTCAGCACCAGCTGAGCGACCATGGAACGTGTGGGATAGAACCCTCGGAGGCAAACCCTTGTCGTACGACGAAACAAAGTTTTGCACTTACCACAAATCCAAGGGTCACGATACCAAGGAATGCAAACAGCTCGCTGAGGCCTTATACTCGGCATTCAAAAGCGGGGTCGTCACACCCGACCCACCAAAGGCCAGGCCCAGGAAGAAGAAAGTCAGCTGGATCAAAAACCGACATACGAATGTTAAAGCGCAAGAGCCTAACAAGGTAGTTCACCCAGACGACCAGGACGCCTCTTTTCCACCTCGGCATAAAGACGATACCGAAACCAAGGACGAGCGACCTCAAGTCGCTCGACGGATCAACCTCATCTTGGCACAACCCTCGACATCTTCTTCTTCCAAAGACAACAATAACCGAGGTCCTCAAGAGAAGGTAGGAGACCTCCAAAAATGTCTCCAACACAAGCGTTCGACAACTGCCCTGCGAGACACTCTCCTTCACAATAAGAAGCCAAGTCTCTCGGACGACGACGATCTCCGTGAATACTCAAACCCAAGACAGATGCAGTCGCGCCTGATCTTCAGAAGTCACTATCTGATAAACGTCCCAGCGTTCTTTGACGAATTAATGTCATTCTCGTTGGTTCGCCCTTATGCAATGATTCTGTGAAAGCAATCAAAGAATACCAACGCAAAGCAGTAATTGCTCAGCGATGGCCGACCAAGCACGAAGGAGAAACACAAATCACATTCTCGGATAGTGACTTAACTGACATAGACCAGCGGCACAATGATCCTCTGTTGGCCAAACTACAGATCGGCACTTGCAAGGTCACTCGTGTTCTCATTAATACTGGAAATTCAGTCGATCTCATCTTCCAACAGACCCTGATCAAAATGATGGTGGACCTCAAAGACATCAAGCCCTCGTCAAGAGCACTTACCGGCTTCAACGGTTCATCAACGCAGCTTTTAGGCACTATCCGCCTCAACGTTTTCGTCGGCAGAGTGAGTAAGCTCGTCCAATTTTCTGTGATCGATACAAAAACCCAATACAACGCGATCCTGGGCACGCCGTGGCTTCACATGATGAAGGCGGTTCCATCGACATACCATCAGTTCGTCAAATTTCCAACCAGGGAAGGAACCGTTTTCACACTCAAAGGCAACCAACGTCGTGCAAGGAGCATGCTAATCTCTGAATTCAAAAATCAGCAAGTAGCCTTTCTCGTCGAACCAGAAAAGAAGCTGATGCCGCAGAAAGAGGAAACTATTGAAGTCGGGATTGATTCAGAGAATCCAGACAGGACGACTATCAGTATAGGCTCCGGACTCAGGAACGATCTGGCCACATAACGAACAACGTTCCTCAGTACAGACATGGAAACTTTCGCTTAGACCACCGCCGACATTCCCGGTATCGATCCAGCTATTACAGCCCACCGACTAAACGTCGACCCAACATATAAACTGATCAAGCAGAAATGGCGTAAACTCGGTCCCGAGAGAGCAAAGGCCATAAGTGACGAGGTCGATAGACTTCTTGGAGAAGGATCCATCGCAGAAGTCAAGTGCCCAGACTAGTTAGCCAACACGGTCGTCATAAAAAAAAAGAATGGAAAGTGGAGAGTATGCATCGACTACACCGACTTAAACAAAGCTTGTCTGAAAGACAGTTTTCCCTTACCTCACATTGATCAGATGGTCGAATCCATAGCTGGGAACGATCTGCTCTCCTTTATGGACGCCTTCTCGGGCTATAATAAAATCATGATGCACCCAGACGACCGAGAGAAGATTTTGTTCATCACTGATCGCAATACGTATTGCTATCAAGTGATGTTGTTTGGAAAAAAACGCAGGAGCAACTTATCAGCGTCTCGTCAACAAAATGTTCGCTGACAAACTAGGAGTTACCATAAAAGTCTATATCGACGACATGCTCGTCAAGTCGCTCATGGCCAAGGACCACAACGGACACCTCGCTGAGTGATTTGACACCCTCAACAAGTACAAAAGGAAACTCAGCCCAGCAAAATGTACATTCATAGTCACTTCCGGCGAATTCCTTGGTTACATCGTCACGCAACGGGGTATTGAAGAAAATCTGAAACAGATCTCGGCGGTCCTAGACCTGCCAAGCCCCAAGACACCTCGGGAAATCCAACGCCTCACTGAACGAGTTGCAGGCCTCAATCAGTTTATCTCACGATCTACAGAGAAGTGTCTCCCATTCTAAGAAATGCTGCGAGGAAACAAGAGATTCCTGTTGGACGAGACGTGCGAGAAGGCATTCTCCGAGTTGAAGCAATACCTGACAACACCTCCAGTATTGGTAAAACCAGACACAGGCGACACGCTATACCTTTATATCGCGGTCTCTCCATCGGCCGTCAGCAGTGTTCTCATCAAAGAAGACTAAGGTGAACAACACCTCATCTTCTACGTCAGCAAGCGCCTAACCGACGCCAAAACCAGGTACCCAACACTCAAGAAAATGGCTCTCGCCATCATGACATCGGCTAGGAAGCTCCGACCCTACTTCCAATCCCATTCCATCGTCGTCCTCACCGATTTACCTCTGCGGACCATATTACAAAATGCAAACCAGTCTGGAAGACTATCCAAGTGGGTGATCGAACTCAGCGAGTACGACATCACCTACAAAAGCAGGCCAGCGATTAAGGCTCAAATCTTGGCCGGCTTCATGGTCGAAATCCCTCCAGACCAAGCAACTGATCTCAGCATCCCAGTGAAGAGCTGGATCTTGCACGTTGACGGAGCATCTTCCAACAAAGGATCGGAATATGAGTACATCTCCAATCACCCACTGGGGAGCTCATCAAACAGTCCTTCCAACTTGGCTTTGCAGCTTCCAACAACTAGGCCGAGTACGAGGCCTTGATCACATGACTTTGTTTAGGGAAGGTGGTGGAAGCAAGACTATTACAAGTCTTTTGCGACTCACAACTTGTCGCCAGTCAGTACAACGGTGACTATGAAGATAAAACAAAAGAATGGACGCCTATCTCTGCGTAGTCAAAAGCCTAGCTGCTGAATTCGATTTCTTCGAACTCACCAAAGTCCCCAGGAAAGATAACTCTTTCGCAGACGCGTTGGCCGCATTGGGAAGCAACCAACGAGATCAAATCAGAAGGACGATTATGATCCATACAATGGAAAAACCGAGTATCACGCTCCGAGCAGTTGATGTCCTAACTACCTCCACTAATAACGACGAGATCACCTCCTCAAAACAGACAAAGCTTACTGGCGAACGCCTTTCCTCGATTACCTCGACAAAGGAATACTTCCAGAAGACAAGTGGGAATCTCGTCGACTCAAAATGAAGAGCTCCAATTACGTATCTCTCGACAGAAAGCTACACCGTTGGACCGCAAACAAGGTGCTCCTCACCTATGTTGGAAAGGAAGAAGCGGAGCTCTTCATGATTGAAACCCATGAAGGAGAAGGCGGTAATCACAGCGGTGGAAGAGCTCTTGCATTAAAACTACCGTCTCAGGGTCATTACTGGCCCACCATGGTCATTGATTGCGAAGAATACGCATCACAGTGCAAGAAGTGCCAACGACACGCGCCCAACATACATTCTCCCCTTGAGTTATTAAAAACGTCTATGGCACCATACCCATTCATGCGATGGGAAATGTATATAGTCGGACCCTTACCCAGCTCGAGACAATGGCGTTTCCTACTCGTCTTGTCCGACTACTTCACCAAGTGGGTTGAAGCCAAAGCCTATGTCCAGATGACCAAGAACGAAGTACAAATATTCGTTTGGAAGTATATCATATGTAGGCACGGACTACCTTACGAGGTCGTCACCGATATCGGGTCTCAGTTCACTCCAACAAATTTCGAGAGTTCTGCGACAAATGGAAGATTCGCCTGAGCTACTCAACTCCTAGATACCCACAAGGAAATGGCCAAGCCAAGGCAACAAACAAAGTAATCATCGACGGGATCAAGAAGAGACTAGATCTCAAGAAAGTACATTGGGCTGATGAGTTGGATGGAGTACTCTGGTCTCATCGAACTACATCTCGTAGCACCACATGAAGAACGCCATTTGGTTGGCTTACGATGTCGAAGCAATGGCTCCTGCTGAAATTAATATGACTAGTCTCTGAAGATTGAAGATGCCTCCACACAACGACCTCAACTCTGAAATGATGATCAACTAGAAGAACGACGAGATCAAGCTCTGCTCCGGATTCAAAATTACTAACATCTCTCTCAGTCCTACTACAACAAAAAGGTTACGTCTCGCCCTCTCCGACTAAGCGACCTCGTCCTTCGGAAAGTTTTAGAAAACAACAAGGAGTGGAGAGCAGGTAAACTCGGTACCAACTGGGAAGGCCCCTACAAGATAACACACATAGTCAAACCCGGAGTTTACCGACTTCAGACATCGTCTGGCGAACCAATTCCGAGATCCTGGAACTCGATTAACCTAAAAGGTACGTAGGCAGCCTTTCACCGGGTTCAGTCACAAAAACAAAGAAAAAAAACACAGTAGATTCGACTCCCACCCGTACTTCGAGATGAATGAACCACTTGACCATAACAAGAAGTTATGGCTCTAAGTCGGTAGTGAACCACAGTAGACAAAGCATGTCGTATGGATTTGCTCACTCTATGTTCTCATCAAACACTTAGAGAAAACGAAATGTTGAATGATGAACGCGACATCATAGTAAACAGTAAAGGAAAACTTGCTAAAAACACTTAAATTAAGTTCGGAGTACAATTCTTCCTATTTTGTTTGAGGTAAGCAATGTCGGCCCATCTGACGAGATGTGGTCCTATTTGTTTTCTCAGCAAAATTTATACATGCTGATATCGTCCTCGACGAAACACTTTGTTCGCCCCTTCTATCTTAGGATAGATGTCGGCTTACATAAACAGTTGTTTGCCTCAGAATCTTCTCACTTAGATGTCGGCATTGTCAATGAACTTTGCAAATTGTTGGCATTAAGGTTGAAAGATATTCGTAAGAAAAACACAAAATACCTTAGAGCCATTCTCGGCAAAATATTAAAAGATAAAAGCCCATAGATGGGGCAAATGTTTCTTAGACACAAAACAAAAAAGAAGAAAAAACAAACAAATAGATAAATCAGTCCGAGTGGCGGAGGTCTTTGATATATTGAGGTGAGAAGATCGTAAGGTTGGAACAATGCTCATCAAGACCGATAGGCTGGAGGTTGATCTTAGAGGCGTCTATAACGTACATTGCCTTCAGCTCATTAGAGTAGCAAGCTTCATCGATCCTAACTTGCTCAAGCACCTCATCGATGGACATTCTCAAAGCTTGGATTTTCTCGAGACCTTCTCTGGCCCTCTTTGCTTGAGAGTAGAGGACCAGTTTACTTTGGATCGCGAGCTGCTCGTCCAAATACTGACGCATCTTCTCATAAACAGGCATCACCTGTTGTTTCATAGCAGCCTTAACGCGCAGCCTCTCCTTCCTCACCTCGTGCTCTCGAGACTTCCTCAACCTCTTGGTTGTCGTCTCAAACCTGGAGTCTGCCTCGACCTTCTCCTGTTCAAACTCCTGAAGACGAGAGTCAAGCATCTCCTTCTGGGCCTTGATCTCTTCCAGCTCCTTGGAAAGAAGATCCCCACGGGATTTTTCTATCTCGTCCGTCTCCATTGCTTGGTCCGTTTCAGCCGATAGTTTATCGTCTTTCTCCTCGTACATGTCTCATTTGCCTTTCAGCTCGGCATTCTCCTTCCTCTTCTTCTTCAGGGATCTGCTCTTCTCCGCCAACTTCTCTCCCTGCGCTGCGATCATCGCCTCGTAGTCCCTCACCATGAGATTGGCGTACCCGAAGAACTAATCAAAAACAAAAAAATGAGACATTGAGCCAGATGGAAAACATGAAAAGGATCTAGGCAGAAATATGACACTTACGCTGGCACCAGCGCGAGTCATTTTCCGGTACCGACCGCGTAGAGAAATCTCGTCCAGCTCAGGCATACCCTTCGACTTGAGCTTGATCTGACGGAACAACCGTGCTGGCGCCTCGTGATCCCCGAAAAAAGCAATCTCTGTATGGTGATAGTGGAAATCAAAGAAGTGGGGATACTCCACCACCTTGTCGTCTTGAGAAGCAGGAAGAAACAAACCCTGGTTTTCTTCTGGAAGCTCTTCCCCTTGAAGCTCTCCCTCCAATGAAGGATCCTCAAGATGCTCGACTTGAGTTTCCCCTGTAGCCATGGCCATCTCAGCCGCCAATACCGTCTCCTCGAAGGGCTATCTTCCATCGAGAACAATAGGTCGCCAAAAGTTCACTGACAAACAATGGTCCTAGCGAGGAGCTCACTCGCTGCCCACTAACAGGCCAAAAACAAAACATACCCCCGAGATAGTGCTCGGTCACACCGCCCGTAGACGCTTTATCGACCCTATCTAGGCTATGGCCTAACCAGTTGACTAAGGCAACCGTAACCTCCATACAATCCGGCATACAGATTGAAGCACCTCTCACTCTGTATCTGTCTCAAACAATTCTAACTAAGAGTTTACATTAAGTGAAACAATCAATATTGAATCATCTAACTTCCTAGTTCTGGTTTAAGCAAAGAACCTAAATAACTAAACAAGCAATGATAGACTCAATTTCATACAGACGAAACATATTAGAAATAAATTATATTTATTCAAAATTCTAAGCCGCATACGAGTAGTTCGGGAATAGACCCTCACCTTAGCAATATGGAAAAGTGGTATCTATGAGCTCTAGATTCTCAACTAGACTTTAAATCTGAAATCAAGGCAAAATTCTGAGTCAAAACGGCCTTCAAACGGTTAAAAACGGGTTTGGTCAAAGTCTACAGAAAAGTCAACCCGCTGGTCAAAAGTCAACCTTTGACCAGAAATCAATTTGACCTAACCGAGGGGTTTACTCTAACCAAATTCCAATTGAATTTAACCAACCGGTTTACCATAAACCGAACGAAAACCAATTTAAACCACTCAGCCAACCGGTTTACCGAGTCAACCGAGTTTACTCACCGAGTCGACTCAGCCGAGTCACCGGCGATGATTAATGGCCGGCGACAGCACACGGCGGCGGCGGTTTACCGGAAAAGTGACCAGCGGTGGACGGCTGCGCGTGTAATGGACGGCGGCGCGTGTAATGCACGCGCGCGGCCAGAAAAACTTCTGGAGGCGTGTGTGGCTTCGTCTGGGCTCCGATTGTGACGCGGTTGGTGGCTACGGCTTTGTCTCGACGAGAAGAACACGATGGTGGCCTTTCATGCACGAGATTCTCAACGGTTAGGAAGTTATGGGCGATTTACTAAAATGGCCGAAACTAAGCTTATAGACGCGGTGGTTTCCAGTTACCTTGGCGGTTGTGAACGGTGCTGATGAGTATGACGACATCCCGAAGTTCGGTGATTCCGGCGGCGAGCCCTGGTGGTTAATTCTCTCCAACAACTCTGCACTCCCATTTCTCACACTCTCTTAACTCTCTCTCTCTAACCTCTGATTTCTTTTCTCTCTAGCTTCATCTTTTGTTGGATGAAAAATGATTGATTATGTAGCCGGGGGATGTTACACAAATCCTATATAAACAATATTATTAATCCCAACTATCTTCCTCCTTTGGCAGCTTCAAACAAATGAAAGTATTCCAACTCCACATAGAACGTTCAATCCTACACATGCCCCACATGTTATAGACAAAGATGATCATCATGAATTGACTAAAGAGCAAAAGATAAACAATAATTTTCTTTGAACCTAGAAGTGTTTGGTCTAAAGAGTTTTGTTTATGTGCTTCCATGTGCTATACGACAAATAGATTTGGATGCTATTTTGTAATTTTCTCTCAATTTATAAAGATAAAGATTACGGTCTTGAAGACCCATACACACATGTCGGGAAGTGGTTATTGGCATGGTAGGCCGTCGGCACTGCCGAGCAGAGTTCCGACAGATGAAATGGCTGATGTCAGAACATAGGTTCCAGTGAAAACGCAGGATATCAAATTTGTATAGCTCATTCACAAAAAAAAAACTAGATGGGTCATCCTTCTACTTTGCTATTGTTGAAGCAAAAAAATCTTGTAGGAAATTTGGTTGAAGATGTAAATAGAGCGCATGAGGTACTTGTCTTTACTGGATAGTGTTAGAGGAACGTGTATAGTCTCCATTCTGAGCGCTATTTTCATTATAAACTTAGTAAGTCTGTCCAATTTTATATAATAAAATCATAGGGGACGCTTATGTATTCGGATTATTAGAGTATTTTTATCCCAAAACCCTTTTTAAGAGTTTTTCTGATTTTTAAAAAGAAAATCAAACCAATCACAGGCCGACATGTGTCAGTGGGGTCCGCGAACAGTGCAAGAGACGATTCTTATTTAAGAGTTTTTGAAACCGTCTCTTGCACTGTTCACGAGCCTCACATGTCAGTGGGACCTGCGAACAGTGCAAGAAACCCGCTTAATAGACCCGGATAAAGATGCTCTAAGGTTCCATATCACTGAGGAAAATAATCTGGTAGGATTGGTTGTCAAAGTAAAATAAAGATCAGATGTATTTTTGATGGAAAGACTTAAAATACTCTAATCAAAGATGCATTTCTGTATTACAAAACATCCATTTCAAACACAATGTATTCAACTCGAATTGGCTCTAACAAAGAGAGACAAACTTATTTTCTTACTCTCTCAATGAATAATCGAACAAAAAAAAATTTCAATGTTACATAAAATCAATAACAGAGGAATTATTACGTACAGTTAAAAATGTAGATTGTGCCAAATCCACCAGTTGGAAAACTCGTTACACAGAACACGAATGAACTCTAACGTGGTCCTCCATACCATCGTTTTCTACATACTGTGCTCTGCCACTGCCACTGCAATGACAAACAGGCCATCTTAATACTTAAGCATTGGTTTCTATGATGCATGTCTGAACGCAATGACAAAATATATTACCTATAAGAAAAAGTAAAAGAAGAATCCAAATTGCAGCTTGAACGGATTTGATATGCATTTGACACCAAGACCATTTTAGTTTCCTCTGTATAGCTCCATACTGAACGTAAGAGTGAAACAAGATGAAAGGTAATAACTTTGTTTATTGATGCTCTCTCTTGGGCTTGTTATTACATGAGCATTTGATATTTATATGCTAAAGGCATCTAGGGTTTTCTCCTTGTTGAGAGGCTGGAATCGATTTTGCACCCGGACCAGCTGAGCTGTCGACTTCTTCTGCTCTCCGTACTTCTTGTCTCGCACCAAAGGTAAGCATGTTGATGATCGTTGCTCAGAGCTCTTTGTTAACTTGATAATGGGATTATGATTTGTGTCAGTGGGATTTGTCTGAGTAGGCCTTGATACTGGGCTTGCTCTAATAGGCACCCTCAAACTTGTCGGAGATGTTGAATCGCGTCGAGTTTGGTGACTCCAAGCATATCAACACCGAACTTGTCACGAAAAGAGAAGAACAGTGCTTGAGGCAGGGATTTTGTGAAGATGTCGGCAATCTGGAGATGATTTGGAATATGCTTCACTTCAATTGCTCCCAACGCGACTCTTTCCCTGACATAGTGGTAGTCAAGGGGAAAGTGTTTGGTTCTGGAATGAAATGACGGATTTTCCGAGAGAAGAACTGCTGAGAGATTATCACAAAGCAGCAATAGAGTACTAATAAGAGGAAGGCCCAGTTCCCTGATGATCGAACACAACCAGGTAACGTCTGATGCTGTTTCCGACAGAGTTCTCTATTCAGCTTCAGTGGAGCTTTTAGACACTGTCGGTTGTTTTCTAGAGGACCAGGAAATGATATTTTTACCCATGAAAGTATTGTAACCTCCTGTAGATCTTCTTGTTGACCCACAACCTGCCCAATCACTGTCGCTATAGGCAGTGAGTGTAAAATCAGTGTCCTTATGCAGAGATATTCCCATGGTGATTATCCCTTTTACATATCTGATGATTCTTTTCAACAGGTTGAAGTCAGAGACAGTTGGAGAGTGCATCTTTTGGCAGACATAGTTAACACTAAACTGAATGTCCGGCCTTGTCAAAGTCAGGTACTGAAGTTTCCCTGCCAGACTTCTGAAATAAGTAGGATTCGAGAACAGAGGTGACTTATGTTGTTCCTTGTTCAACTGCAAGGGAAGCAGAGTGGGCATGGGAGTGCAATTAGTCATGGAGGTGACTGCAAGAAGATCGTCGGCATACTTCTGTTGACAGAGGAAGAGCCCTTTCTCATGACTGTGGACTTGTATGCCTAGAAAATAGTGTAAGCGTCCCATGTCCTTCATTCTTAATTCTTTGTGCAAATGTTGAAGAAGTCTAGCAAGGCAATCCGAGCGGTTTCCAGTGATGCTGTTTCCAGTGATTACCATATCATCAACATATAGAAGCAGAATAATTATATTTTTTCTGTCTTGTAGACAAACAAAGAAGGGTCAGACTTGGAGCATATAAAGCCAAATTTAATCAAGAAGGAGCTGAATTTGTCAAACCATGCACGTGAAGCCTGCTTAAGGCCATAAATGGCTTTGTTCAGACGCCACACATGGTTTGGCTTGCTTTGATCCACGAATCCATCTGGCTGCTTCATGTAAACTGTTTCCTGGAGATCACCATGTAAGAACGCGTTTTTAACGTCCATCTGTTTTATATCCCAGTCAAGAACTGTTGCCATATGTGGAATTATCCTCACTATTTACATTCTGATTACAGGACTGTAAGTTTCCAAATAATTGACCCCTTCTTCCTGCTCATTTCCTTTTGCCACTACACGTGATCTGAGCTTGCTGAACGTTCCATCCGCATTCAGCTTTATCATGTGAACCCATCTTGAGCCTAGTACGTGCATGTCTGGATCCCGAGGAACAAGGGTAAATGTATTTGTTTCTACACACGTATCATATTCTTCTTGCATCGCATTTCTCCAGCCAGGATGTTGAAGGGCTGCAGCTATAGTTTTTGGTTCAGGAATAGCAACTTTTTGAGTCATAAGAACATATCTTTGATTTGGTTTGACTATGCCAGATTTTGATCGTGTAACCATGGGATGTTTGTTTTTCTGAACAGGTTCAGAAGCTGCAGCGATGCTAGATGTGGAGATACTGCAGGACAACTGATCAGATGAGCTGGCTATTCTGCTTGATGATTCTGAAGAGACAGACACCGGAGTTTGCTGAGACGAAGAAGAAGTATCCGCTTCTGTGAACATCGGTGGTATAACCTGATGATTCACTTGTATTTCTTCTGGAACTGCTGTATCATCTCTGGAAGCAGGCTCCTCTTGAGGTAAGAAACTCATTGCCACGCTTTAAGGAGAGGAGTGAGGACAGAGGGATAACTTTGCTTATAAGTAGATGCAAAGGAAAAATCATTCTCATCAAATAAGACATGCCTGGTGATATAAACCCGACAGTAGGTGGATATAGGCAACAATAACCCTTGTACTTGTCGTTGTATCCGAGAAAAACACACCTTAGGGACCGAGGGTCAAACTTGTTTATGGCATAGTCACGTAATGAAGGATAGCAAGCACAGCCGAAAGTCCTTAGAAAATTGTAGCTTACCCGAGTTTCATATTACTTCTGATGTGGTGTTTGATGATCACTCAGGGTTGAAGTAGACAGAAGATTACTCAGGAACGCAGCAGTGAAGAACGCTTCTACTCAGTACTTCAACAGCATCTTACTGTCAAACATCATGGAGAGTCCAAGTTCAGTGATATGACGATGGTTCCTCTCGGGAAGGCCATTCTGCTGAGGAGTGTGGGGACAAGAGATTGTTGCTGAATTCCATCATTTTGCAAGTGAGAGAGAAATACAGAGCTAATGAACTCTCCTCCACCATCACACTGAAAGGTTTTAATTCTACACCTCTGTTGGTTTTCTACAAACGCTTGAAACTTGCAAAAGATAGAATAGAAATCTGATTTATACTTCATAGGATAGAACCAACAGTATCTTGACAAATGGTAAATGAATATTACATAGTATCTAAATCCTTGAATACTCTCTGTTGGAGCAGGTCCCCACAAGTCACAATGAACTTTTTCCAGAGGAGCTTTAGCAACAAATATTGAAGGCTGAAACGGTAATCTACTGCTTTTCCCAAACTGACATGAAGAACACATCGAGCTTGATCTTAAGATTATTGGGATGAACTTATTTGCTGACGATACTGAAGAATCTGCTGGTGAGGATGCCCAAGTCTCCTATGTCAAACAACATCTGATGCAGACTGTTGCCTAGAAGAGTAGAGAGCCTTTATTCGTTGCTTGTTCTTCAGTTGATACAGTCCATTAACCTTTCTTCCCTTGGTAAGAACCTTCTTTGTTATCTTGTCCTTAAAACGAACCTCAAGGTTATCAAATTTCACAGAGCAAGGATAATCATATGTAACCTTAGACACTGCTAATAGAGATTTCGCTATTTTTGGACACACAATAACATTTTTTAATGGAAGGTTACCTGATGGACAGGCTATGTTCGTAGATCCAGTGTGAGTAATTGGCAGATAAGTGCCATCACCAATCATAACAGTGTCTGATCCGTGATATGGTTGAACTTGTTGCAGGTTACGCATGGAGTTTGCGACGTGCGCGGTTGCAGCAGAGTCAGCATACCAGTCAGAGCTAGCATCCTCAGTAACATCACTGATACGCATAGCTGCAAGAGCTTGAGAGGGATCTTCAGGTTGATAGCTGTTGTCAAAGCAATAGCAGAATCTTATTGCAGGATGTCCTTGCCGTCCACAGATCTGACATACTAGACGTGTATCTGAGGCAGAGGAAGAGAGTTGTTGCGTAAAGCCACGGCCTTTTGTTGTGTAAGATCCTCTGCCGCGACCCGCATATCTCCCTCTGTTTCCCCTTCCTCTTGATGAGTAGTACTGACTCCCTTGATTGGAGCGTGCAGAAGCAAATTCTAAGTGAGGAGTGACTTCTTGGCCAGTAGATAGCTCTGAAGTCTGTCGTTAAATGATATTAGACGAGGAATGACAGAATCAAAGGTAGGGGAGGGCTGCGTATTGATGGCTCCTTCGATGGTGGTTTTTATCGGCTCATAATATCTACCCAAACCTCTAAGTGCAGTAAAGATCTTCATAGCTTCAGTCTTTGGGGAACCAATAGAGGTAAGCTGGTCACTAAGGTTCTTTAACTCTTGAAGATAAGCATTCATAGTCTTCGCTTGCTTGGTAACAGTTTGAAGTTTGTGCTGCAGCTCAAACAACCGAGAGTTTGAAGGTCTATTGAAGTTATGTTCAAGAGCGGTCCAGATCTCACGAGAGGTAGTGCAGTTTACCACAACGCTTTGTAGTTGGTCTGAAACAGATCCAAGCAGCCATGACTGAACTACTTGGTCAGTTTGAGACCAGAGCTGATAATCAGGGTTTGGTACTGGAGTGGTTGTTCCGTTGACGTTTGGAGCCATGAGAATAGTCTGATGCGGTGGCGGAAGGTACCCGGTAACGAAGCTAAACAAACTCTGACCACTAAGAAAGGACTGGAACTGCCTCTTCCAAAAGACAAAGTTTTGCTCAGTGAGCTTTACAGTAATAGCGTTAACTATGTTGAGAGAAGGAGGGTTGTATGATTCAAGCTCCATGGTGGCACCGTATGCTCTGATACCATGAACGTAAGAGTGAAACAAGATGAAAGGTAACAACTTTGTTTATTGATGCTCTCTCTTGGGCTTGTTATTACATGAGCATTTGATATTTATATGCTAAAGGCATCTATGGTTTTATCCTTGTTGAGAGACTGGAATCGATTGTACACTGGGACCAGCTGAGCTGTCGACTTCTTCTTCTCTCCGTACTTCTTGTCTTGCACCAAAGGTAAGCATGTTGATGACCGTTTCTCAGAGCTCTTTGTTAGCTTGATAGTGGGTTTATGATTTGTGTCGGTGGGCTTTGTCTAAGTAGGCCTTGATACTGGGCTTTCTCTAATACATACCAAACGGCAAGTTGCTTTTTACAATCCTCTTCACACTCCATCCAGTCCATACAGCTCTTGTCCCTGTCAAAACATCTGTTGAAAAGGTAAAAAAGCCTCTTAGTAAGAGATTTGTAAGCAAAAGGGAACAAATCCTACATTGGAAGATCTTACTTGGTTTGCTTGGATAGGTAACAATGCAGCATCAGGTATCCTTGCCGATCTGAGGCCTTCCACTTTCTAATATATTTTTTTGGAGCTAGACTCCATATGTAATTCAAGAAACCAGAGAAGCTGGGAAATTTTTGTGGAGGTCGAACGAATGGCTGGCCAGAAGATTTCTGAGTACCCCATCATCAGAAACCACAATGTTTCAAGCACCGGTATCATCAGTAGCACTCGCTATCCTTCTATGTCCTTAAAGTTTATTTACTTTTACACCATTTGTGAAAAAAAAATTCCTTTCAGAGTCAGATGGTGTCAAAAAACGGCAAGCTCATTTCGATCATCTTCGTCTTAATGAACCCCTCTCGGAGTTCCTTTGCCAGATTCTTTGTGAGATTTTCTATCTTCGCAACCTGAGTCTCTATAGCAAAAGTAAACTCACAATGCCTGTCTCGAGTTTCGTCTTTCAAACCATTGTCGTATCTAGATTGAACAGCTCGTTGGAATTCATCTAACTACAGAGAAACAATACTGATGAATCAATAAATGTTACACAATAAGAGAGTATGAGAAAAGAGAAGGAGAGAAATAATGAAACCCTGTCATTTGGTGGTTCCAAGAGCGGCGTGAAGGTTCCTGTGGAAAGAACGGAAGCGAGAGAGAGTGTATTCACCGATTTAAATAAACTGGAAATAGTAAAGTAATAAAAGATTCAAGGAATTGCTTAATTAGAAATCAATGTGTCGAAGAAATTAGAAACTATAAAGTAATAATAGGAAATCTCAAAGTGATTTGCCAGGAAATATCACCTGCGATGTATATATACACATACGGAGTGATGTAGAAGGGTGTAAAGATGCATTAAAGAGTTCAAAATGTAATAATTTGATTGGAATTTATACCAACACACCGTTACACCGTATCACCAAGGGAACCGATCCGGCGGAGGTGTCGCAGCTCCGTAGATATTTCCACCGTTGAGCGGAGGGAGCCCAACAATATAAAATGAAGGCCCATTTCGTAGCGAAGTCAAAACGCAAAACACTTTAATATGAGAGAGACACGTGACATTTTTGTTACACTATTTGCTGACTTATTCTCCTGATAAATGAAGGAAAGCATATTATATACTAGGTTAGGTTCGTGACTTGCGGATTATGTACAATATTTTAAAAAAAAATATTTTTAATGTAAAATAGTGTTGCGATCAAAATAAATATAGAATGTTTAACAAACAAATGGATTGGCAATAGTTTTTTGATTACCCTTTTGTTATAGTTTAGTTGATGCACTTATGCTAGATGAAGTTGTAATATTCAGCATTATCTTCATGTCAGTAAATTTAGTTTATTCATCCTTGTACACCTTCTCATAATGCCAATTATGGTGTTGAAATATAATTATATTGTTGGTGTTGAAGCAAACAATAATTTATATGAAAACTAGGGTAGATCCGCTCTTCGCGCGGAATATGTCTTATTTTATTTAAAAATTATTTTATTTTGGAAGAATTTGGTTATATATATGGTTTGGATTATTATGTTTGTGATTATTTTTTTGTTTTGTTATTATGTTTTGAATAAAATTGTTTGATGCTAGAATCTTTAACTTTAGTCTTCTTACAATTAAATAAACTTCATAATTTGATGGTTGAGATAATTCAAACTGGATAAGTTCTTTTATTTTGTTAATATATATATATATATATATATATGTTGATTTATATTATTTTACTTTCATTTACATTCTTATATCTTGTCATTTTATTGCGTTTTTCATCCGTATTTTGCAAATATATACATTTTATTTGTATATCAGTGATAAATTTATACTTATTTTTTTGCAATTCATGACATAATTACATTTATTTCTATACAATATCTTTAATCTCTTATTATATCATGAAAAAATTACATTTATGCTCTTATGTTTAATATATTCTTAGTTATTAACTTGTTTTCTCTGTTTCTTAATTACTTTTTGAATTTTTCTTCACGTCGCTTTAATGAAATGTGAAAGAAAAATTGTTAATAAATTCTCCTAATTTATATTTATATACATATTTCTTATATATATTTTGGCATTAAGTATTTTTTCTATATGTATTATTTCACTTACACCAAAACATTCTTTACTATTCTATTGTATTATTTCACTTACACCAAAACATCTAACCGCTAACAATTAAAAAAAAACTTAATAAATAATCAAAAACTTATTGCCAGACTATTCTATTTCACTTACACCAAAACATTCTTTACTATTCTATTTATTAAAGAAATTTTAAGTTTTTGATCATTTATTAAGTTTTGTATTTTGTATTCGAGTTGATCTTTATTTCTATTATTTTGATATGTTTTTGTTTTTATTTACTGTAAAATATTTTGAGACATTGCATTATTTTAATTATTGTTTCTCTTTTTGTAGTGATTTTTAATTTTATGAAAATATATCTAATCTCACCCAAGTATGTGTCTTAGTTCAACTTAAAAATATTTTTTTGTTAATCTTCTTTTTTTTTTTTTTGTCATCATCAAAACAGACTCATACAGACTCTGAAAACCAAACCGGTAGTTCCTCATCCATATGGACCACAAAAGACGATTGCGATCTTGCATCCCGTGCAAGACTGTCCGCCCATTTATTGTGTGTCCGTGAAACGTGGATTAACTCCGAGCTAGTAAAGCTTGTCTTTAAAATCTTTATATCTTGCATATAACTCTCGAAAGTTGGCCATTCTTCTGGTTCTGAAATCATTTTCACCAATTGAGAACAGTCCGTTGCAAATGTAACCGTGTATTATCTTAGATTACGCATACATTCCATTGCCCATATCAGGGCTTCCAACTCAGAATGCAGTGGTGACTGGCTCGCTCTAACATTTCGCGCTCCCATCAGAGCCTCAAAACCATCTAAAGTACTGTATCACCCTTGTCCTAAAAAGCTATCCTCATTTTTCCATGATCCATCTGTGAAGCACCATCTACCCGGTATAGCCGGTAAAGTATTAGGTTCTTCGGGTGCTCTATGTTGTTCACGTCCTTGGGAAAGTGAGTTAATCTTCTTAGATCATAAATTTATTTTAATCATTTAAAACTACTTTATATATATATATAATTGTGATGGTTATACAATTTTAAAATATTTCTTGGATTATATATAGTAAGTAGAGTACAGTTTTTATTACTCCGTGGGGTATTAGGACTCAAACTATTGCTTGAATTCCTTGGTATTTTTATTATTATAAATTGTATTATTTAAAAAACTGCTTTAAATAATGCAAAATTGAATAATTAAATCATTATAATAGATAATTATTTTATATTTGGCAAACATAATGAAAGTGACTATGCACTGCAAAGCTATGGAAGCGCTATAAATTGTCGATCATTGCCAAAGAAAAAGATTGGATCTGCAATCCATACTAAGTCCATGGCCTCAAGAGCAATTGAGAAATATTATTTTAGTTAAGATGAGTTCTTACGTAGACCACATAGCAAGTAAGATGCTTTTTAATTAAGAGTTTATAGAGAAACATTTCTACATTTGGTTACTTCTATAAAGAAGTGGATTAAGATGCCTCCACAATGCCCTTTGCAGAGATCTCTAATCATCAAAAACATAAGGTATTTGGTTCTGTATGATAATGAGTGAAACACTCTTAAAGAAGACATGCAGAACCTTTTTCCTTGATGGTTCCCAGAGTATAATTTTGAATTCTCCATCGCAAGACCTCAGATGAGAGAATTCCACCTCTCTTGGTTTCAGTTATTCTGCTGCTTCGTCTTCACTTTCACAGATAGCCCACATCTCCCAATCATCCGAGAACTTCTTAATCTCATGTATCAACTTTTGATGTCATGGTCTATTCAAAAATCTAGAAATATATACATTCAAAGTTGAAAGAAGACGAACAAATCAAATGCACCTAAATTAATATGGTTCAAGGGGTTGGAGATATAAAATTTAGACAAACATAAATCTTGTACCTGGTTATGTAGCATCTCTGGTTTGTTTGTGAAGAATACACACTCTCATTTCTTAATGTGGGAGAGATACGGATCATGTGCTAGTGTTAAAACATCAGGCCTATCTGCTTGGTTAAATGGTAGACATCAAAATCATATCCTGCAGAAAATGCAACAGTAGTGACTGTGGAGATATAATTTAATAATCACCATCTCCCTTGCCATGGGCTTAACACTCTCTGGCTTAATTTGTCGAACGTAAACTTCTTCAACGTCACAATCCTCCATGTTTCAAGCTCTCGTGCAAAGAACACTCAATTGTACGTCCTTGACTAATCTTCAAAATCCATAGAAAGAAAAACAGAGCAAAGCATTTTGTTTGGACTGCAAAAATTCAGACGCAGTGACATTTGAATGTACGCATTACACAAAATTGTAATGAATCACATAACATAATATCCAAATGACTAATCCAATCGGTACTTATAAATTTCAAAGGAAAATGGAAGCTTAGTTTTTCAAATTGCTGGAGATACCTTCGAGTCAAGAAGAAGCGCATAATCGACGCCCATAGGCTCGCCGTCTCTTTTCACATTCATGGCCTTCCAAAATCCGAGCAGACAGGTGTAGACGGTGGCTTCCAGGTCAGCAAGAAGGAATGATGAGTTCGCCATTCTGCTTCTAAGAACTGAATTAGGAATCGTGCTAGGAGTGGGATAAAAGAGTTATGGTCGTTAAGACAATGATAGATTGCATTTTGTAACGGTTTCAATTTTCCTTACACGGCATAAAAAATCCAAACCAAACGACGCGAACGGATTGCTCCGGAGATTCTCCATAGATAGTCGTCTCCCATCACCTTCCAGAAACTCCATGGACGGGCTTTGGAAGCACAAGGTGAAGAACGCCATGAACCCTAGAAATCCTAGAGAAGAAACGTTGAAGACGAAGAAGATGCTTATCGGGTTTGTGTAATGGATTTGACCGGATCCACATAATAAACTTCAAGAGAGAAACACAAAATAAAAAATGGGCCACAAAATCTTCACTCGTGAAACTTATGGTTAAACACGTGTCATTGCTTTCTTACCCTATTTTCTGATGTGGCAGGAGGGGAAAAGAGTTAAAGTGTTCTTTATAGTATTAAATTGTTAAGAAAATGATTACAATTCTTAATACATAATAAGTAATGTTTTTTTGCACCTTTATATATTTGGGGATTAATGCTTATTACCAAAAGTATCTAATATTTTTGAGCATTCTTTGTAACTTTCTAAAATACATTTTTATTCGTCCCATATATACACTCGTACAAGTGCTTATTTGCAATAGAGTTTTAGATTATATTTTAACTTTTAAAATATCTTAGTCCTTTAGACTTGAGAAGTGATTTGTTATGTGTCATCATCACATTAATTCTAAACTATAAATGATGACATAGCTTAGTATAAAATATGACATGACTCTCATCTTATTATGATATGTTCAATGTCATTTAAGAAATTTACATTTTTGGTAATATCATTTATGAAGTTAATATTTTTGTAAGATTCTTAAAATATAAGAATAACTTATGTGCATTATCATTAGCAAAAAAAAATTAATAACATAAATATAAATATAAAAAGAGTTTTGCATTGATTTTAGAACTAAATATAAAAAATGTAGATAATAATATTTTTATCATAAATAATTAAAAATTGAATTGTACTTTAACTCTACATAAAAACAACTAATCAGGTTTTGACATTATTAGTTTTTAATATAATCAACCTAAAATATGTCTGTTCAGCAAATGTTATTTAATTCACTAAATTAATTAGTAAATTACTTGTTATTACTTTAATTTATTTTAACAACAATAAATTAATAAATAATTTAATTTATAATAAAATTTAACTAAATCTGTAAATATAAATTAAATTTTTTCAACTAAATAAAGAATTATTTAAAATAATTATTTTTAACCTTTTCATAATGATCAAACTAAATCTAAAATATTACTAAAATATATACTAAATTAAAATTTAATAAAATAATTATTTAAAAGCTATTATTACTGCACATGGCACAATAAATCTCCTAGTAGTTTTTAAAAGCACTCTCCCAAACTTTTATTCTTGTTTTAGGATTCTGAAGAATAATTCATTGCATTATATATGCTTATTTGTATATGTTTGTATGGGTTTGGTTTATGGATGAACCTTTAGATTTGATATAAAGTTAGACAAATAATTTCTCGAGATAGTTACCATGCAGGGAGATGTGTTGTCAGTTGGGCAGAGGCAGTGTAGGAGTAGTGGTGTCAGTTTACTCTACTTAAAATATATATATATATATATATATATATATATATATTTTTTTTTTTTTTTTTTTTTTTNGGTTTTCATATAGTTTTGTTTATCTTTCATTTTTATTTGCCTAATCCTTATTTAAAGAAAAATATTGTTTTCTCTTTTCTTTTCACATGGAAATACTATGTACGACAAACAGTTTTGTCTACAAAGCAATAATAATAATAACAATATGATATATAAAATAGTACTAGAGCTTGACCCGCGCACCCGCACATGTATTCATTTTTATTTTAAAATAAAAATTATTTATTTTATATAAATGATAATATATATTTTAAAAATTTATCTATATTAAATAATTGTTTAATATATTTTCTAAACACAATAATTTTATAAGTTATAATATAAAAAAAATTATCCATCAATTGTATCACCTATATTTTTAAAATATAGATCCATGTGTTTATGCAAATGTATTTTTATGGATCAAAATTTTAATGTAAATTAAAATTATTTTCTACGGCTGTATTTAATTTATACAATCAAATAATTCAATATATTATTTATAATTTCGTGTTTTATATTATATATTTTTATAACTTTATTGTGTTTTTGGACATAGTTAATATATCAATAAAAAAAATCAATCTGTTTTTATGAATATCTTATTATATTTTTGACATTGATTAAGTATAATTTATTGTTTAGCAGGATTATAGAAAGTTTTACTTAAATATATTGTACATAATTTTTTGTACTTTAATTTAAGGAAATGTATTAATTAATATTGAAAAGATAAAGAATCCTAAAAGGTAGGTTAATAAATAACTTCAGTGGCATGCCCTTGTAAATAAGTTAAAAAACTAAAGGGTAATTTATATTTGTACTCCCTTTTTAATAGATTAGATTTTATGCAATCCTATAAAGGTCGTCGTAAGCATAATGCTTCTTACAAAGTTCTAAGATGGCGATGGGTTGGTCACTTGATCAGTTGATGGGTTGATGCACAGATGATACCACTGAATCTGCAAATTCTAAGAAGGGAGAAAGAAGTATGAGCAGCAAAGTTGAATTTGTTTAACACACTTAAGGTATGAGGCCAAGCGTATCTTAAGTTTATAGCTTACCTAATTCAAAAAAAGTTCAGACTAACAATATAAAGTTGAATTTAGTATAAAATGTATTAATATTTGTAACTAAAGAAGCAAAATAGTAACCATACATATGTAAAATACTTTCAGAAGTCAGGCACTGAATAAACAAATTGTGGGAGATGGGTTACACCCCGAACAAAGCCTATAAGAAAAAAGAGTCCGGCCCAGCATAACGAGATACAGACGGATGGTTGATCATTGAGGAAACGGTTCGGCGGCTCGGCTCTGGACTACTTTTACCCGAAAAAGCGTGGGAAAGCTCGGCGCGAGAAAACGGCTTATTGTTCCTTTTACTCGGCCCAACAAAGAAACGGCCCATTAGGGTTGTCGACCTAGGGTGAAAGGGACGGAGGCGACCGCCCCGTACCCATTTATGTGATGGAGAATGGATATAATCGGACCGATGCCCGCTTCACGACAACGTCGGTTCATCCTCGTGCTGACTGATCTAATTCACCAAGTGGATAGAAGCTGATTCCTTTGTGCGAGTAACGGACAGAGAAGTCGAAAGCTTCGTGTGGAAAAACATAATATGTCGTCACGGGTTGCCATACGAAATCGTCACAAATAACGGGTCGCAATTCATGTCGGTAGAATTCAACAAGTTCTGCGAGAGGTGGAAGATCCACCTCAGCCCTTCAACACCCCGGCATCCACAAGGGAACGGTCAGGCCGAGTCATCTAACAAGATCATCATCGACGGCATCAAGAAACGACTCGACTTGAAGAAGGGGCAATGGGCCGACGAACTGGACGGCGTGTTATGGTCCCATCGCACAACACCGTGAAAATCCACCGAGACGACTCCTTTCTCGCTCGCATACGGCGTCAAAGCTATGGCCCCAGCCAAGGTAAACGTCACCAGTCCTCGACACTCGAAGATGCCGAATCTCGACAGTCTCAACCATGAGATGCTGCTCGACGCACTAGATCAGATCGAAGAAAGACGTGACCAAGCCCTGCTCCGCATCTAGAACTATCAAAACAAAATCGAAAACTACTATAACAAGAGCGTTAAGTCGCGACCACTCAGTTTGGGAGACTTGGTGTTACGTAAAGTGTTCGAGAATACCAAAGAGTGGAAATCGGGAAAACTCGGCACCAACTGGGAAGGCCCCTACAAGATAACACAAGTCGTACAACCTGGATTTTACCGTCTCGAAACATCAAAAGGGGAGGCCGTACCGCGCGCGTGGAATGCCAAAAACCTGAAGAAATATTACTTAAGAGTAACAGACGACACAAGTATATCATCAAAAAAAAAAAGACTGAGTAAATGCGCTAAAACCACTTTTACTCAGACCACCAAAACAAAATTGACTAAGAACTGCGAGCGACTTGATCCTCCAACGGGGTACGTAGGCAACCTTCACCGGTGCAGTTGCAACTTTGAGAGTAAATGCGCTCCCGCCACTTCTACTCGCACCATAAGAACTATGAATGACTTGATCCCTCCCCGGGTACGTATGCAGCATTCACTGGCGCAGTCACACCCCATCACACACCGCATCCCATCATCGTGCGAGTAAATGCGCCCAAGCCACTTTTACTCGACTTAGGGCAGATTGGCCGAAAGAGCAGACGCTCGCCGATACCTACGTCTCCCCGTGCGGACGTCGTATCGGTACTCGTTCCTCACAACCGATTGAGTCTTGAACAAACCAATCGCCAAAGGAAATATCAGACCTTGCATGTGCAAGTAACCAACCGGAAGGACGATTCGCCGTCCTAGGATAATCCTCGAGTATGTGTGCCGACTAAAGCCTCGCGGGATTACTTCCAAGTCGACCGCGGACCTTCGCTCTTTAAATTCTATCTTCTGTTGATATCATGTAAAAACTCTTCAAGTTTAATGGAATCGTTTCGAACCACGAACGACTATCCAACCGAGTAAACGCGCTTCTCAGCCATTTCTACTCGAATTAACAGACAGATCGGAATCGAATAACGGACCTATCCAGTCGATCCCTTCGGGCGACAACATCGCCGAGTAAATGCGCTAAAAGCCACTTTTACCCACGGCGAGATAAAAAAATGAAATAAACACCTTGTGACAATCATTAAGTTAAAATAAGCAGAATGTTCGTAGGTCGAGACAAAAAAAAAGAGAGAAAGAACTCAACGGCCCAAGCGACAAACAAGATCCTTACAACAGAAGAGAAAAAAAAACATAAATCTTCACTCCAAATGACACTCCGGTTTGGTCTTTGACGCGCCTGGATCTTCTCTTGCGTCAACTCCTACTCGATCGACAGACGGGCCGTCCGAGTTTGTTGCAGATCGCTCGGCATCGCGAGAAGCCTGCGGCGAGAGAGCGAGGGGGGTTAAGGAGAGATCCGTTTCGGGATTCCCCCCGACCCACTGAGCGTCGGCATCAGCCTTGAGCTTCTGCTCTTTCCCCTCAAAGAAATCACCGGGCCCTGAGTCAGCGGCTCATTGCGAGAGAGGAGCTTCTGGAGACACTTTCTGGTACCAAACGCATGTGCGTAGACCATGCCTACGGACTTGGTACTCGCGAATATTGGCGAAGCGATGGTTGCATTTCTCAGTCATTGCGGCCTTGACCCTTGCTCTCTCTCTCTCTATCGACGATTGTCTGGACTCCCTCAAGCGAGTCGCTTCCTTTGCAGCCCCGAGGATTATAGCAGCCTTCTCCTGATCGAGTGTCTCCTTTTCTCGTTCGATCTCGCCATTCTTATCCTTTAGATCTTCTTTGGACTTACGAGATGTCTCAAGTTCGAGCCTCAACGCTGAGACCTTTGCCTTCATCTTCTTCTTCCGCTTACTCGCGCGAGACTCGGCCCTCTTCTCCGCCTTCTTGGCGACCTTCAGCTCCTCTTCCTTGCAAACGAGAGAACGATCACTCCTGCGCAACCTCATGCGCTTGCTCCAACTGGATAAGAGTACTTTTTAACTCCTTCTCATACCTTGCGATGAGAAGGTTCGAGCTCCCAATGCACTGCGAGTAAGCGTCAAAAAAGATTGTCAAAAATGCAACATAAGGGAACGAGATAAAAGAGGGAGGTTTCGTGATACGACTTATTTGCAACTGGTCCTGTGCGGCCTTCTCATAAAGACCGCCAAACATAAGACCGCCTACTGCAGGAAACTCGAGTGGCTCGCCCTTGATTTGCCAAACCAGCTCAGTGCACTTTCCCTGATCTTCAATGAGCAACAAGCTCCCGGAATGCAGAAACGCTACCCGATCGACCGGAGGACCTTTTGGTAACAGCGGTTCGTTAGGCACTTGTGGATCTTCGATCAGATGATCCTCGCCGCCGCCGGCCGCCGGAATCATTTGTACCTCACCCAGGCCAGCAGAAGTCTCTGCGCCTCGATCGTCGACCTCTTCTACCCGTCCTCTCTGGCTGAGCGACATAACTGGGGAACCATCCCCCTCGGGCGGGGCTCCCGAATCCCCGGAGCGAGGAGACAACCCATCCAACAAACCGGCCTGCACCTCAGACTGCACCGTTTCCACAGGCTTCTTCTTCTTTCTTTTCTTTGGGGGCTCATTGGATTGTTCGGTGTCGTCACCGCTTCGACTGGGCCTATTGGTGCCCTTTTTCTTACGCCCTGCAACTCCGGCGACTGGAGTCTTCTCTTCCTCGCCCGAGATATCGTCTTGGGGACCCTCCGTAGATACCCCCCAAGATCCATGCCGTCGAGAATCGACATGGGGTTAGCTTGATGACTATCCAACTCGTCGTCAATTAGATCACTGAGATCGATTATGTTCTCCATCTTCCTGGCTTTGTTAAAACGAGCATGTTGCCAATTCGTGAATAAAGCGAGACGCTTCCCTCCGTACTTCTTCAAAACCGGAACCCGAGAATCCCAAACCTCTGTGCGAC
Source organism: Sinapis alba (assembly GCA_012274485.2). Classification (NCBI taxonomy): domain Eukaryota; kingdom Viridiplantae; phylum Streptophyta; class Magnoliopsida; order Brassicales; family Brassicaceae; genus Sinapis; species Sinapis alba. The sequence goes on along the minus strand of MU106082.1, from coordinate 311,370 downwards.
AAAGAGTGAAATAAGGAGAAAAGAGAGAAAGAGGAGACGGATAAAAGTACCAAGCAACAAAGACACCTGCTACAACAGAATAAGGAATTACCTCGCGAGATGCGCTCCAAAGCTCGGCGTACTCTGTCTACACTAATGTCCGGCCGACGACTATGGTTCAGACAGGCGATTGCTCGAGCGCTATCGAAAAAGCCTCTAGGATAGTCGAGAGTCTTCAGGTGATCAGCTGCGAGATGAAACAAGAAGAGGGTTAGACATCTGGAATAAAATGTCTAGATCTACAGGCATTCTATACCAATTTTCCAGTTCCAAAGCNCGTACTCTGTCTACACTAATGTCCGGCCGACGACTATGGTTCAGACAGGCGATTGCTCGAGCGCTATCGAAAAAGCCTCTAGGATAGTCGAGAGTCTTCAGGTGATCAGCTGCGAGATGAAACAAGAAGAGGGTTAGACATCTGGAATAAAATGTCTAGATCTACAGGCATTCTATACCAATTTTCCAGTTCCAAAGCACTCAGAAATCATTCCCTGGCGGCTCATGGAACGCAAACTCATCGGATCTGATGTAGAAATAATTCTTCTTCCACTTATGCATCTTGTTCGGATGATCGGTTATGATGTTGTAGTTCGGCCTCATCCTTATCGTGTAAAGCCCTTCTCTTAGGGCCTTTACCAACGTAAGCTCCTCGAAATCCCGAACGTTCACCAAGACATCAATCTTCTCATCCAGGACCATCAGCACCACGGCTATGCGATATGAGTCATTAACGAACTGACTAATCATGACTTGCCGCCTCGACACATACGAAGTTACGAGACGCGGAATCGGGAACCAAATCTTTTGTATCTGTCTCGAAGTATGCCTCGTATACACACTGATATCCGACCAAGGGCGACCAGGGTCTCTCTTGCTCCGTCGGGATGACGTAGGTTACCCCCATGGCCCTGCATCTCTTCAAGAGAGCCTGAACACTTGACGGCGTCGCCCCTGTTTTCCAAACGCTCTTCCCCACCAGCTTCTCAACATGACCACTTAGATCGGGAGAGCGCCTTACCTCGCATGTGCGAGTAACCAACCGGAAGGACGATTCGCCGTCCTAGGATAATCCTTGAGTATGTTGGCTGACTAAATCCTCGCGAGATTACCTCCAAGTCGACCACGGACCTTCTCTCTTTAAATTCTATCTTCTGTTGATATCATGTAAAAGCTCTTCAAGTTTAATAGAATCGTTTTGAACCACGAACGACTATCCAACCGAGTAAACGCGCTTCTCAGCCACTTCTACTCGAGTTAACAGACTGATCGGAATCAAATAACGGCCCTATCCAGTCGATCCCTTTGGGAGACAACAGCGCCAAGTAAATGCGCTAAGAGCCACTTTTACCCACAGCGAGATAAAAAAAAACACCTTGTGACAATCATTAAGTTAAAATAAGCAGAATGTTCGTAGGCCGAGACAAAAAAAAGAGAAAAAGAGCTCAACGGCCCAAGCGACAAACAAGATCCTTACAACAGAAGATAAAAATAATAATAAAAAAAAATATATAAATCTTCACTCCAAACAACACTCCGGTTCAGTCTTTGACGCGCATGGATCTTCTCTTTTGTCAACTCCTACTTGATCGACAGACGGGCCCTCCGAGTTCGATGCATATCGCTCGGCATCGCGAGAAGCCTGCGGCGAGAGAGGGAGGGGGGATAAGGAGAGATCCGTTTCGGGAATCCCCCCGACCCACTGAGCGTCGGCATCAGCCTTGAGCTTTTGCTCTTTCCCCTCAAAGAAATCGACTGTGCCCTGAGTCAGCGGCTCATTGCGAGAGAGGAGCTTCTGGAGACACTTTATGGTACCAAACGCATGTGCGTAGACCATGCCTACGGACTTGGTACTCGCAAATATTGACGAAGCGATGGTTGCATTTCTCATTCATCGCGGCCTCGACCCTTGCTCTCTCTCTCTCTCTCTCTATCGACGATTTTCTGGACTCCCTCAAGCGAGTCGCTTCCTTTGCAGCCCTGAGGATTATAGCAGCCTTCTCCCGATCGAGTGTCTCCTTTTCTCGCTCGATCTCGGAATTCATCTCCTTGAGCTCTTTGTTGGACTTACGAGCCGCCTCAAGTTCGAGCCTCAGCGCTGAGACCTTTGCCTTCATCTTCTTCTTTCGCTTACTCGCGTGAGACTCGGCCCTCTTCTCCGCCTTCTTGGCGACCTTCAGCTCCTCTTCCTTGCAAACGAGAGAACGATCCTTCTCCTGCGCAACCTCATGAGCTTTCTCCAACTGGATAAGAGTACTTTTTAACTCCTTCTCATACCTTGCGATGAGAAGGTTCGAGCTCCCAGTGCACTGCGAGTAAGAGTCAAAAAGGTTGTCAAAAATGCAACATAAGGGAACGAGATAAAATAGGGATGTTTCGTGATACGAGTTATTTGCAACTGGTCCTGTGCGGCCTTCTCATAAAGACTGCCAAATGTAAAACCGCCTACTGCGGGAAACTCGAGTGGCTCGCCCTTGATTTTCCGAACCAGCTCAGCGCACTTTCCCTCATCTTCAATGAGCAGCAAGCTCCCAGAATGCAGAAACTCTACCCGATCGACCGGAGGACCTTTTGGTAACAGCGGTTCGTTAGGCACTTGTGGATCTTCGATCAGATGATCCTCGCCTCCGCCGGCCGCCAGAATCATATGTACCTCACCCAGGCCAGCAGAAGTCTCTGCGACTCGATCGTCGACCTCTTCTACCCGCCCTCGCTAGCTGAGCGACAAAACTGGGGAACCATCCCCCTCGGACGGGGCTCCCAAATCCCTGGAGCGAGGAGCCAACCCATCCAACGAACCGGCCTGCACCTCAGACTGCACCGTTTCTGCAGGCTTCTTCTTCTTTCTTTTCTTTGGGGGCTCATTGGATGGTTCGGCTTCGTCACCGCTTCGACTGGGCCTATTGGTGCCCTTCTTCTTACGCCCTGCAACTCTGGCGACTGGAGTCTTCTCTTCCTCGCCCGAGATATCGTCTTGGGGACCCTCCGTAGATACCCCCCAATATCCATGCCGTCGAGAATCGACATGGGGTTAGCTTGACGACTATCCAACTCGTCGTCAATTAGATCACTGAGATTGATCATGTTGTCCATCTTCTTGGCTTTGTTCAAACGAGCCTGCTGCCAATTCGTGAATAGAGCGAGACACTTCCCTCCAGACTTCTTCGAAACCGAAACTCGGGAATCCCAATCCTCTGCGCAACAAAGAGTGAAATAAGGAAAAAAAGAGAGAAAGAGGAGACGGATAAAAGTACCAAGCAACAAAGAGACCTGCTACAACGGAATAAGGAATTACCTCGCGAGATGCGCTCCAAAGCTCTGCGTACTCTGTCTACACTAATGTCCGGCCGACGACTATGGTTCAGACAGGCGATTGCTCGAGCGCTATCGAAAAAGCCTCTAGGATAGTCGAGAGTCTTCAGGTGATCAGCTGCGAGATGAAACAAGAAGAGGGTTAGACATCTGGAATAAAATGTCTAGATCTACAGGCATTCTATACCAATTTTCCAGTTCCAAAGCNCGTACTCTGTCTACACTAATGTCCGGCCGACGACTATGGTTCAGACAGGCGATTGCTCGAGCGCTATCGAAAAAGCCTCTAGGATAGTCGAGAGTCTTCAGGTGATCAGCTGCGAGATGAAACAAGAAGAGGGTTAGACATCTGGAATAAAATGTCTAGATCTACAGGCATTCTATACCAATTTTCCAGTTCCAAAGCACGCGGAAATCATTCCCTGGCGGCTCATGGAACACGAACTCATCGGATCTGATGTAGAAATAATTCTTCTTTCACTTATTCGTCTTGTTCGGATGATTGGTTATGATGTAGTTCGGCCTCATCCTTATCGTGTAAATCCCTCCTCTTAGGGCCTTTACTGACGTAAGCTCCTCGAAAGCCCGAACGTTCAGCAAGACATCAATCTTCGCAGCCAGTACCATCAGCACCACGGCTATGCGATATGAGCCATTCCCGAACTGACTAATCGCGACTTGCCGCCTCGACACATACGAAGTTACGAGACGCGGAATCGGGAACCAAAGCTTTTGTATCTGTCTCGAATTATGCCTCGTATACACACTGATATCCGACCGGGGGCGACCAGGGTCTCTCTTGCTCCGTCGGGATGAGGTAGGTTACCCCTATGGCCCCGCATCTCTCCAAGAGAGCCTGAACACTTGACGGCGTCGCCCCCGTTTTCCAAACGCTCTTCCCCACCAGCTTCTCAACGCGACCACTTAGATTGGGAGAGCGCCTTAACTCTGACGGGATTGGAGGAAGCTCGACGAATCCATCAAGAGACAGACGGCCGTGGACGAAGTCAGATTGCATCCTCCGCGGAGGAGGAACCATGGTCTCCGTCTCAGGCGAGACACTTTCTCGTGCACCATTCCCATCGCGCTCCTTGCGAAACATCGCCTCAGCATCCGTGACCAGATGATGCTGGGCGAGATCCAACCCGGCCATATCGGACAAGGTTTCCCGATGCAATTGGTCGCCGTCAATATGTGGACCGATGCTGTTCGCGAGAGCAGGACCTTTGGCGACTGCCTTCCTTTTCTGCTCGCACGTTAGCCTTTCTCTCGGTGCCATTACCACGAGAATTTGAAAACTGACTAAATGCAAAGCAAAATCTAGAGAGAGAAATAGAGAGAAGAGAGAGAAGGAGAGTACTTGCGAGCGTGAGGAAGAAATGAGGAGATCTCAGAGGAAGTCGGTACTTATAAGAAGAGGGAAGCGCGAGTTCTAACTGCAAATGGGCCCTAAGCAGCAGAAACCGACCAAAACCCACGACGCTTCCTCTTCCTTAGGCAACAATTTGACTTCCAGCCAAAAGCATTTCTTCTTCCCCGTGCAACGATTCGACTTCCAGTCAAAATCAGTTCCTCTTCCCGTTGAAGATAACTCAACAACCACGAACTGAAGCGAGTAAGCAACTCCACGGTCGCTTACTCGCGCCTGCCTGGCAAAGCGACGCCCTCTCGCGCATTAAAAAAAAATGATGCTAAATCCCTGTACGAGTCTAACGAGTAAACAACTTCGTTGTCATTTACTCGTACTCTCCCAGACGAGATAGCGCGTCCCGATACAATGAGAACCGAGGTCGAGACAAACGATCGACGATCACGAAGGAGTGATGACCTATTGACCGACTAGCCGAGCTATCTTTCTGATAAACCACATCTTAAAATTCCCTAAGGACTACGCCTTTAGCGAAGTTAGGGGAGCTTATTGTGGGAGCACGGCCCAGCATAGCGAGATAAAGTCGGATGGTTGATCATTGAGGAAACAGCTCGGCGGCTCGGCTTTGGACTACTTTTACCCGAGAAAGCGCGGGAAGGCTCGGCGCGAGAAGACGGCTTATTGTTCCTTTTACTCGGCCCAACAAAGAAACGGCCCATTAGGGTAGCTGACCTAGGGCAAAACGGACGGAGCTGACTATAAAAGGGCAACCAAGGTATAGGAAGAGCACAGGAGATAGAACGGCAAGACTTAGACTCGAGAACTTTAAGATCTTGTTGTAATATTCTTCTGAGATACCGACCTTGTAAGGGTATTTTCATACCCATTTTTGTAACCGAGAACAGGAAATAAAAACACTTCTCCGAAATAACCCACCGACGAGTTCCGACTACTTCCTAGCCCATTTAAATAGAACTCGGATCAAACATAAATGACACTCAAATTTTGGACAGCAGTATAAAAACTTAATGACCCATAGTTACATGTATAATACTCAAGAGTATTTCACAAATATTATTTACAAATAAACTGAATTGTATTGCACTCCGACTAGCAAGTTCTTGATGTACAGTCGCCAGAGACATAGAGATGACTATTCATGCATCTAGTCAATAGTGATATGAGAAGACTCCTCTAAAGAAATGCAGACAAATATTCGCGCAAACCATATCCATAAATAATGCCTAGCAGAAACGAAACCATGTTTTATGCTTTACTGCTTATGGATCAGAAGGTCGTCCTAGAAAATACCTGCCTCTTGATCAATTAATGAATATAAGAGCTTGGGACACAATACTGACGTGTAATTACAAACCGGATATCATTTCATGTTCATTGCATCTCAAGTCTCTCACATGGAAAGTTCTCCAAGGAAAAGAACAAGAGGAGTTATGCTCGTCTGGTGGAGGAGTTGATTGAAGAAAGAGAGAGAGATTGTTTATATGTTAGATATAAAACCAGGAAGAAGTTGGTTCTGTAAGCATCACAGAAGAAAAAGATGGTCACTAAAGCCACGTAGCCTTCAAACCATTGTCGTAGCTATATTGAACAGCTCGTTGGAACTCATCTAACTACAGAGAAACAATACCGATGAATCAATAAATGTTGCACAATAAGAGAGTATGAGAAAAAAGAAGAAGAGAAATAATGAAACCCTGTTATTTGGTCGTTCCAAGAGCGGCGGGTAAAAAACTGATTAAATAAACTGGGAACAGTAAAGTAATAAAAGATTCAAGGAATTGATTAATAAGAAATCAATATGTCAGAAACTATAAAGTAATAATAGGAAATCTCAAAGTGATTTGCCACAAAATATCACCTGCGATGTATATATACACATTCAGAGTAATGTAGAAGGGTGTAAAGATGCATTAAGAGTTCATAATGTAATAATTTGATTGAAATCTATACCAACACACCGTTACGTCATATCACCAAAGGAATCGATCCGGCGGAGGTGTCTCAACTCCGTAGATATTTCCAGCGGTGAGCGCACGGAGCCAACAATATAAAGTGAAGGCCCACTTTGTAGAGAAATCAGAACACAAAAAAGTTTTATGCGAGAGAGACACATGACATTGTTCGTTTGAAGAATATAAGTGCTGATGAAAAAAAAAAATCAAGGTTTAAAATGATAATTTTGAATAGGCATGGGCGCTCGGCTTCGTCGGATTTGGTTCGATTGATTCGGCTTTTCAGATTTTCAGTATTATTCTCATAAGTTCATTCGATTTTTACTAATTATCGGGTCGGGCTCGGTTCGGTTCCTTTCGGGTTCGGTTTGGATCAGATCGTAACCAATGTCTGAAGCCGTCCAAAAATGTTTTTTTTAAACCTAAAAATGACAAAAAAAAAAACTCAAAATATATAAATTATTCACAAAACTAATTAAACTATCTAAACTAACTGAAAAATATTCAAAATAAAAAATAAAATAAACTATAAAAATCTTTAGATACTATAAAATATATAAATTACCTTAACATATATAAAAATATTAACACATTTAACTAATTTCAGATATCTCCGGAGTTTGGAATTCGGTTCGGATTATACCCATACCCCAAAGTACTAAGCTCATAAGTCCCATTCGGATATTCTTATATAACGGTTTGGATCCGGTTTTGTTTTTTTCGGTTCGAATTTAGATAGGTACTTTGGCTTGGGGTAAAAATGTCTAGAACTAATTGTGAAGGTTTAAATGCGAATATAGATTTTACTATGATCACTGGTAAGAAAAGATAATGGATATATGCCCAAAATATTTTGATTAAAAATAGGTTATGTATCCGGGGTTTTTAGGCAGAGCACAACAATGGAGGGAGAAGATATCGAATGGATTTTATTTTGTTTTTATTGTTTTGCCTGAAAAAGATATGCATTTTAATGCCAAAAAAAAAAAACTACGCTATCCTCTAAAGACCAGATTGTGACAAGTCTTGTCACAAGGATAAGCACAGTCGATGAGTTTTGCTCCTCCTCTTTCGAAATACCAATCTCCCACAGCTACTGCAATTCCCTGTTTTTTGATGTTTTTTGTGTAGTACAACAAACATCAATAATAATTGGTATTAGTAACAACATTATCACAACTAGCACCACAAAAAATAACATTATTAAATGATTTTTTTTTGGCATTTGTGAGCCAAATTGGTGTTAAAAAAAAACTATTTGTGAGCAAAATATTCTTCCCTGAAATGGTTTAGTTATCAAGTCTACAAATATTTATGTCAATCAATTAACAAATGCTAATTTTCTCGGAGCAAAATGTAAACAACAATGGTAGCTAAAAGTGTTATTTTGGATGTTTCAAAATATTTGTATCTTTTTAACTGGTTATTAATCTCAAGACCAATGTGAAAAATGATGTTTTGCCGTTTATATTTGCGGGTTGTTTTGTGATTCATTAATCATGATAAATGATAATAGGCCTATAATGTTGCTTACCTTGTTCTTAACCGCAGGAGAGTTTTTTGAATACCATGTGTCATACCTCTCTGTTTGACAATGAGCAAAGCAAGAGTTAAGAAAGACTCCATTCTTACTTGGCTTTCCGAAACCCTTTACCAAATTCACCATACGATTCCTGAAACCTGTTCCACATAATTTCAAAAGCAAGACAGTAATAGCTTAGTTGGTTAGTCAAAATCGAGAACATTATTCACTCATGTTCCACCTTGCAGAAAGTGGATCTGAGATGTGCTGCACTTGGCGTAGTTAAGTCTACAATCATGCCAACTTCCACTTGGATCTGCAGATATAGGAGCTAGACTCTCTTGGATCTGCACAAATACAATAATATAAAATACTCATTTTTCCTTTCTGTAGATAAATATAAAGAAAAGAATAAAGTCAACAAACAAACCTGCCATGAATCATATGCAGCATTTAGAATAAACAACGGAGTCTTGATTTGGTTTATTAGATTTTGTGGGAAGAGACACTGCAAACATGGAAGCATTTGATGAGTACACTTCCTGATGAGATTTAGCTCACCATTTTTGTAATCATAAAGATAGCTAGAAGATGTAAGATGAGAATAAATACCGAAGTTGGATTGAGACGGTTTACACAGTCTTTAGGGAGCTTTGTTTCCAGATTCTATTGAAATATTACACAATTCTTGATCAGTATTCTCGAGATAAGAACATTGTAAGCTTATGTTTACTTACCTGTAACTTTACCAAACCGGCATATAACCGCCTAAGAGATCGACCTCCAGACACATCAATGCTTTAATTACAAGACCAGTCAGATTTATATACCAAAGCCACTAGTCATGGACATATTTGTTATTGAAAGAAAACTAGCAAATGACTCACGCGTCGAGAAAAAAGCCAGCATCACTCAGACATTTCACTCTTGTGGAAAGAGAAAACATATTCCCAAAATCGTCACAGCGTAGAATCGCGGCAAGACCTCCAGCAGAACATCCAGAGAGAAGAGCCTAATATGTAGCTATTATTGGTTATAACGTTTTAAACCAACTAGTCTCATAGCAACACGACACACAAAAACTATTTTACCTGCTTGGCTTGACGCATTCCTTTAGCCATCAACTCTTCCATAGCAGCTAGCCAAATTCGCTTTCCTCTAAATTGAAGTTGTGCAGCCTAAGTTGTAGCAAAAAGAAATAAGATATAACAATCAATTCTCACACAAACAGTTATCAGATTAATGTTTTAGACTAAACTAACCTTATTTTCGCTGTCTCCGCTAAAGGATCCACCGTCACAGTACCTAACTTTTACTCTATTCCAGTTATAAAAGTCTGCAAAGCATTTGTATTAAGCAACCACACAAGAAGATAAAACAGTGATTTAGTAGACATTAACCTGGATTTTCCGCGGCTTTGTCACTTAGAATTCCTGTAAACGGTATCTGTTTCTCCATATACTTAGACGATCCACGACGAGTTGTTTTGCGGTATGCACAATTTCTAATGGTATCACACCATCCACCTCCCTGTCAAAACATATACAACAAATATTGTTAATATCTAATATAAGAGACTATCTTTATGATGCAACAAACCTCCAATTGAACGAGCCAGTTCCTAGCTCCTGAACCAGACCCTCGATGAAAATGATATCCAGGAAGACTTCCATCGAGACACACTGCAAGAAAACACAAAGATAATTGAGTGATATTATGAATCAATATTTGAAAAAGTGTGTAACAAGAAACATATATTATCCAAAGAAGATGTATATGGTCAAATAACAGAGGATATTTACCTGCTCCTTTGGCAGCAGCAGATTGAATGAGAGTGAGTCCTACCATTGGAAACTTTGCATCAGAATAAACATCACTTTCAGTCTGAAACATCTTTGTTCCATTGAAATCTGTAAACCACTCCATTTCATCAAACTCCACCATTCCATTTACAGGGAGTGGTATCAAGAGAGTGAGACCAAAAAGAATCAAGCTCCATAAAAGCTTCTTCATTTCAATGGAAACACAAGGTGTTTCAGACTTATCAGAAACTTTGGTTTATATGGAAAAGTATATAGGAATGAGAGTGACTTGAGAGCAATAATTATCAGATGTTTTATTTATTTTTAAATAATTGAAGGATAATATTAAATTACCAGATTAATGAGATTTAACATCATAGTTAGTGGCATTTGACAAAAAGATTCCAGATCAAGATCTTGCACCAAGTAAAATATAATTTGGGTTACTCGTATAGATCAGATCGCAGAATGTTGCAGACCGATTGCAATTATTTCCGAGCTGACCAAAAGTCCCTTCTTTCCACACAACTTTGCAGCCTAACTTTAAACTAAACCATTGTTAAAATGATATTTTATAGAAAGTTTAGGTTCGTATTCTTATGAATCTGCCACCTTTTTGTCATTTATTGATAATTATATATGATTTGGACACTTGTGAAAACTAGTCATGCATCTTCCTGTGACAATCATTTCTCTGTTTGACATTGTCACTATCACCAGTTGATGCAATTCTCTTACGTGTAATACTAACTAAGATTTACGTTGAGAATCACATGATTAAAAAAGCAGATGTATTGGTCCCAGCCTTTTCTACTTGTTGGGTTGGGAAGGGGCATGGGTCTCAATCAGCTTTTCTATTTCTCCACCATGGCATCTAAACTCATCAAATCCGGTCATAAACTCAATCATCAACGGTCATGCCCTGTTTCTTTCTGAAACTTTGTTCTTGCATGGATTATGTAGTTTGCACCGTGATTCGTCAATAAACGCCTCAAAGAGTCTTGGTGATTTCAACGTTGCTATCTTGTCATCACGTAGGTGCCTTGAAGACGAGAATTCAGCTTACACATGACCACACTTGATGCATCAGTGGCGGAAGCCGAGATATGTTTACTTGTCATTGATGAATGTGGAATTTGACAACATGACATATGAGATAAGTTACGGAAGATCCATTTCTGCCTATGAATAATTCTGCTTGCAGAACCATAAATGAGGAAATAAATGTGGTGATCAAGGCTAAGAAACTCATAGATCCAATTGTTAGTTTTCAGCCAGAGTTAACACAAAATCATTGTTGAATGCATGAAGTAATCAGTTAAGGCGATCAATGTTGTTTCATATGCCGAGGTGGTATGTAGTCATCCAGCAGACCATCAAAAAGCCTTTTGCACTGATATCAATTTGCATCTTTAAAAAAACATAGTTACTCCGATCAGAATTTGAACAGAAAGATTAATTAAATTAACTAAACTATAATGAGATTACTTTATTTTAACCAAGGAGACTGCAGCTCTTTGCCTTTGCTACCTCGGGCTCTGTACCCCACTTCTCAAGTCCAGTATGTGAAACATCAGCTGCAGAAAGAAAAGAAAAAAAAGGAAAGTTGGGAGCATTCAAACAACAACTCCAGCTCTAGGAAATAGTGAAAACAGAGACGAGTGTATGCAGTAGTTACCTTTGTACTCAGGTAAAAGCTAAACAACACACCACCCAGAACAGGTAATCCTGTGACATCAAATGAATGAACATTGTCGAGTAGGATCGATAACACATAACAAAAACGAGGATTGAAAACCACTTGGTTTCGTACCTGACGGTCCAATGACATAGCCAGCAAGATTTTCCATCTGTAATTGTGATACTTAAGTCTTATTTGTCGGCCATCAATTTATTCATTTGCATGAAGGCAACCACACTAATGAGACTAGGAGTATTCACCAAAAGCTATGTACCATGAGGAATGTGATTGTGACAGCACCATATAACGCTTTGAGTTTACGGAGGAGGAATTCTCCAAAATCATTCTTAACCTGCCCAGTGCTTATCATGTTACCTAAAGTTTCCATGGACACAACTCAAACACCGCTACAACTCCAAAGATAGTGGACGTGGTCCAAAACATATGACACTGATAGGCCGTTAAGAGCTTATAAAAGGAAGAAAAATAAGAAGAGAGAGGATGTTGTGAGAAGTGAAGAGTTGAATGAAGATAACGTGGAGGATTTCAAGAAGTAGTATGAAGGGTCTATTTGTTTTTCCATCAATCATTTCTATTCAGCTGTTCCATCTATTTGATCTATCCAGATGATTTATCTAGATTTTAGCGGTTGTTTGTTTTTCATCTAGATAAGCCATATGAATGAACCATCTGGATGGATTTTCGGTTTGTTTCTTTATTTCTATTTCCATCCAGATGAGTTTAATAAATAAATTATAAATATACTCTTTTATAAATACAGATGACGTGGAGGACTTCAAAAAATAGTATAAATACTCTTATATTGTTTACAATTTTGTTATGCTTGTTGTAACAAACTCTGTTGATTCTATGAGTCAACTTGATCGTCATGACATCAATATGTGTTAGTTACAGTCGAGTATTCCTTCAATAAACAGAGCATTTGATTTCTGCGTTTTACCACAAGTCAATTAACCTAATGTGCACGCTACCACAATTGAATGGTATATTGATGTCGCACTTTATGATCGAATCCACAAGGAACTAAAGATCTATAACACTAAGAATTCACAAACTCTCTTAATCTAAGAAAATAGGAAGATGATTGATTGGTAATAAGCTAAAATCCTAGAAATATAAACAAGGTAATCTCAAATTTAATCAAGAAATAAGTGCAAGAACTAATCAATAATTAAGGATATATCCATGGGCAAGATAATTGATATAAGATGATCAAGGTTCAATCTCGGTTGTTCAAACAAATAATCAACAAGTCTATAGGTCTAGAACTCATTCAAATAGATTAATCCACTCCCATGACAATAATCTTTATGCTAATCATGCATTAAACATCAACTCCCGTTGGCCTAACACATTCAAGCATGCATAAATAACAAGTCTATTGACCATTTAACATCTCTAACATCAATTCCCATTGGCTAGACATGAAAAAGACAATATTAGGTTGGATCAAACATTTCATCGAACACCTTCCGTGTGTGAAATGACTAAAGCTCTAAATTAACTTGATCAAAGATAATCTAGCATTAAGAACACCTAACAAGCATAGAACAATGTTAACCAAATAAGAAACATCCTAAATATCCACCTAATCACCCTAATATACTTAACCCATGAATCACAAAATGATTATTCACTAATCTCCATGATAAACCTCAAATCCATGTAAGATTCAAAGCTAATCATGCTAATGATTAAGAGAAACAAGATATAAGATGAAGTATTTCCTTAAAATGATAAAAATGTTCAAGCTTTTACAAGATTAGACAAAGTCTTAAGATAAAATGAAATGTCCCTAGGGTTTTTGAGTCTCAATCTATTTATAGAAGGCCAAAACCCATCTTGGTTTGACCTTACAAACCAAAGTCAAACTGGATTAAACCGGTCAATAGTCTAATTTCGCAAATGAATTCACCACCGCAGGTTCTTCCTCCCGCTCCACCAAGCCGTTCCCAAGCTCGATATGTTGCAAGCGGTTGAGCCATGTCGCTGTGTTGCCCGCTCCCGTACTTCTTATGACTTTGAGTTTGTGCAAGTTCCCGAGCGGTGTCTTCTCATCGCAACAGTGAGCCGCTGCAAGTCCCGTTCCGATTGGTCGCTCCAGAACTTGGTCTTCGATGTGGCTGAGCTCAGAGTTATGGAGCGGTACTGGTCTATCGCTCTGCACACACGCTCTGGTTCACGCTCAATACCGAGCGGTGTCTCTCTCCCTCTACATCAAGTCGCTCTAACTCGAGCTCGACTTCTCCAAATCGCGACTCCAATGACCCGTGAAGTCTCATGGTCTCGTCTCTGTCGACTGCCACCACCACAACCAAGCTTCATCATGGCCGAGCTCCTACGTGGTGGCTCCGTGTCGTCGGTGGTCGTCAGCTTGCACCTCCGCCTTGACTCTTCTTCATCTTTGTCGTGAATCCCATCCAAGCACCACTTGTCTCCAAATCTCGAGCTATCCTCCTCCATGCCTTGCTCAGATCCTCCACCGTGCTCTGATAACGTCTCTATTTCAGACCCGGCCATGGTAACCATCGGAATTGTCGAGATCGAAGGGGAGAAGAACGACAATGGTGATGTTGAGATGTTTTGCACATCTGGTTCTTCCCTTTTTGGCTATTCACGATTTGACCCCAAAACTATTGAAATTGCATATATGTCCTCACGACCAAACCCATGGACTTTCGATTGTGCGATTAAACCAAGCGAACATTCCCAAATTGCAACTTTGGTCCCTGAACTTTGTATTCTTCCAAAATTGAAGAAATGTCCTAGCGATTTGACCCAAAACTTCTAATTGTGCACTCTAAACCCTGTTATATGCAATTATGCATGCAAATGTAATATATACATCTAAATGCATACTAAAATGATTATAATGAGCTATAATATGAATCTAAAAAGGGAAAATTCCTTAAAAATACCCGGACTAATTTTTATTTGCTAATAAAATACACGAACTATTTTGGATCCCTGTTTAATACATGAACTAATTTTCGTTGCCTATTAAATACACAAACTTTTGAAATTCACAGTTTTTACACATCGTTTTAGACGGCGTTAACTATATTTAACAAAAGTGACGACGGCGTTATTGTTAATTAAACACATATTTAAATTATGAAATAAAAATTCCTTAAAAATACATGAACTAATTTTATTTGCTAATAAAATACACAAACTATTCTGGATTTTCGTTTTAATACACGAACTACTTTTTGTTTTCCATTAAATACACAAACTTTTGAAATTTTTCAGATTTTACACATCGATTTAGATGACGTCAACTATGTTTAATAGAAGATAAAAATCTTCTTGATAGATTATATTGTTAGTTTTCTTTCCCATTACGCTTACATAGTGTATTTTTGGATGAAATTTCAAATTTATTGATCATAGTAGAAAATAACAAATATATGTACAACCTAATTCATAATACTAAACTTATTGATCATAGTGTAAATTAACCTTGATTGAATCATTATCACTACAACCAAAGAAAAAAATAAGAACCAGAAATACATAACATAAACTAATTCCAAAATCAGAAGTTCATTTAAAATTACCTAGTTTTCTTCATTCTTTTTCACGACATAGAAATCGACTTTATTCCAAAACGTATAAAGGGAAATCAAAGGAAAGAAGAAGAGAATGAACAAAATTTGAAGAATAAAAGAGGTTGGAATTGATTAGGGTGCCATACTCGAATTGAAACTAACTTGGCTCAATCGATTTAAGAGGTTTTGGCTGAGGGTGAACGTGCTTTCACAGTTTAACCACATGTTTAGTTAAAACTAACGTCATCTTCTGTTAAACATAGTTGACGTCGTCTAAATCGATGTGTAAAGTTCTGAATTTTTTCAAAAGTTTGTGTATTTAATGGAAAACAAAAAGTAGTTCGTGTATTAAAACGGGAATCAAAAATAGTTAGTGTATTTTATTAGCAAATGAAATTAGTTCATGTATTTTTAAGGAATTTTGATTTCATAATTTAAATGTGTTTAATTAACACAAACGCCGTCGTAACGCCGTCGTCACTTCTGTTAAATAAAGTTAACGCCGTCTAAAACGATGTGTAAAAACTACGAATTTCAAAAGTTTGTGTATTTCATAGGCAACGAAAATTAGTTTGTGTATTAAATGGGGATCCAAAATAGTTCATGTATTTTATTAGCAAATGGAAATTAGTCTGTGTATTTTAAAGGAATTTTACTATCAAAATCAAGAGATACCAACCCACACTATTGCTTTACTTGTCCACAAGGAAACTTTCAGAAACTAGAGAATGAGGATACCTAACTATGAGAACTTATAACCAAAAGAAACCCTTCAAAGTCACCAATGTGTTATCCTTACAAAATCATAACAAGTAGCAAGAACATAACATCCTATCAAACTCTAACTTCTCAAGACCTATATTAAATCCTTGATCTTTACACTTATCCTCAAGACTCCACAAACAAGCCAATCAACCAACTATCTCATTCATTAAACAATCATCAAGGGTGCGCTCTTGCAAATGGGCAATTGGTCCTAATCATTTGGCTTGGTGAGAACAAGATTTGAAGTTGTGGTGATACAAGAAGGTTATCAAGTTGTTTTATGATGGCTTACTCTCAAGAACAAGTAGCTTAACATTATACATAATATATCTAAGAAAGAGAACAACTCATGCATACAATGCTCAATCCTCATTGTTCTACCCATTTCCTAGACATAAATAAGTTCTACCCTTGTTCCCAAATGCCAAAACCCCTTTCACTCACCCCAAGATTTCAAGAACTCTCAAGATTACTTTCACTTTTAGAACTCTTTATTTCTGTTGAACACTAGGGATTCTTTCACACTAAAAAAAAGTTTTTTTTACTTAGCTCTCTTCTTTCTTCTTTTTCTCCACTCTTTTGAATTTTCATTTTTTTTCTTTGACCCCTAGTATCTTATCTTTTCTTTAAACTTTGAGAGTTCACTCTTTTTATCCACTTTTACCTCACAATCAATCAAGATCAAACACTCAAAGCTCTCTTCTCATTCTATGAGCTAGCAAGTAATGAGGACCAAATATTGTCGTTTTCAATACTCTCAACATTATGTACATATTAAACTTTCAAATAGACCTCACTCATCAAATTAATTTTGGCTTGAAAGGAAGGTAGGGTTAAGGGTGTGGATAACCATCTATAGTAAGATGGCCACTTGAGTTGTCAAAGATTGGTAAAAGGATACGAACAACTCAAGTGTGTCTGAGGTAACCATGATCAAGCACAACAAGAGCCCATAAGCAAGATGGATTAAGTTCATTAACTCAAGTAAGGTTGGAGTTGATTTCAAGGACAAGCAAGCTTCATCAATCAAACAAGTTTCAAGAGGAGTTTTCAAGAAGATGCTCAAGCTACTTATTATGATTGAGAAGGATAACACATTGTGTTCTTTTCATAATCTCTTAAGGTTTCTAGCTTGACTTTGTGGGCTTTCTAATCATAAGTATCAAAAGGTTGAGTCAGAGCACCTTTAGTCCTTCTCCGACAAGAACAAGAAACAAAGTGCACAAAGGAGTACACTATTATCCATAGAAAATAGACACATTTATATCAAAGAGATTCACTAAAGATGTAGCATGAATTATGAAATACCTTTTGAGGTTCAAATGCTCATGAGAATTAAATGCATTTGGTGGAAAGACAAAATCAACTACAAGTTCAAACGAGGTTTTAACAAAGTAGTCAACTCTATCTCCATCAGTCAAATAAAAGCAATGTTCTCATTCTCATGATTGTTTTTGATAAAGGAGTTTTCTATCTCAAGCAAGAGCTTATCCACATCAAGTTCATCCCCTAACTCAGTTGGTTCAAGAAGGGTTCTAGAATCATCAAGCATCAAAATGAGATAAATTGAAGCGCAAAGATAGTTCTTGTTAAAACAAACTTCAATATGATCTCTAGCAAGCTTTTCTACTCTCAAGTCATCTAGTTTTCTAGTTTCATATATTGGATCAAGACATTCATTGATGGAAACTAAACAATTAAGATCAGGAGCAATTTCTTTAACACAAAGCAAACAAATGTTGTCAAAATGAAGTTCTAAGTTCGAATTGCATATACCTTCTAGCTGAGTTGGTGGAACCCAATATATTACCTCTCTAAGATCATAAGCATTCTTAACCTGATCATTTGTAACTTCCCTTCCTTCTAACTCAGCTCGGTCCCAAACAAGGCGCATCCGGATTGTTCTTGTGAGGGAAGTCTTTGTCTTCACTCAATTCTCTTTCTCTCGTTGAAGCCAATATAACTGCACCCTCTGTTCTGGTGTAAGTATGTGTATATCAAAGAGTGGTGGCTCCACATATGGCTCAACTTCAATGTGATCTTCAAATGTGTTTTCCTCTTCTTGTGACCACTGAAAGTAGCTCAATGCTATCACCTCAAAAAAGGAAAAGCTAGAATAAAAGGTTAATCGCTATACAAAAGCAAAACAAAGCATAAGAAAATGAAGCTTAATCTCAAGAAAGTTTGAAATCATAATGACAAATCTACTTAGTTCTCCGGCTACGGCGCCAAATTGATTTCTGCGTTTTACCAAAAGTCAATTAACCTAATGTGCACGCTACCACAATCGAATAGTATATCGATGCAGCACTTTAAGATCAAATCCACACGGAACTAAAGATCTATAACACTAAGAATTCACACTCTCTTAATCTAAGCAAATAAGAAGATGATTGATTGGTAACAAGCTAAAATCCTAGAAATATAAACAAGGTGATCTCAAATTCAATCAAAAAATAAGTGCAAGAACTAATCAATAATTAAGGATAGATCCATGGGCAAGGAAATTGATATCAGATTATCAAGGTTCAATCTCGGATGTTCAAACAAACAATCAACAAGTCTATATGTCTAGAACTCATTCAAATAGATTAATCCACTCTCGTCACAATAATCCATATGCTAATCGGGCATTAAACATTAACTCCCGTTGGCCTAACACATTCAAGCATGCATAAATAACAAGTCTATTAACCATTTAATATCTCTAACACCAATTCACATTGGCAAGACATGAAAAAGACAATATTAGCTTGGATCAGACATTTCATCGAACACCTTCTGGGTGCGAAATGACTAAAGCTTTAAATTAAATTTATCATTGCTAATCTAGCATTAAAAATACCTAACAAGCATAGAACAATGTTAACCAAGCAAGAAACTTCCTAGATATCCACCTAATCACCCTAATCTACTTAACCCATAAATCACAAAATGATTACTCATTGTTCTCCATGATAAAACTTAAATCCATGTAAGATTCCAGGCTAATCATGTTAATGATTAAGAGAAACAAGATATTAGATGAAGTATTTCCTTATAATGATAAAAAAGTTCAAGCTTTTACAAGATTAGACAAAGTCTTAAGAGAAAATGAGATATCCCTAGGGTTTTTGATTCTCAATCTATTTATAGAAGACAAGAACCCATCTTGGTTTGACCTTACAAACCAAAGTCAAACCATATTAAACCGGTTAATAATCTAATTTTGCAAATGGATTCACCACTGCGGGTTCTTCCTCCCGCTCCACCAAGCCGTTCCCAAGCTCGATATGTTGCGAGCGGTTGAGCCATGTCGTTGGGTGTTGCCCGCTCATGTACTTCTTCTGAATTTGAAGTTGTCAAAGTTCCCGAGCGGTGTCTTCTCATCGCAACAGTGAGCCACTACAAGTCCCGTTATGATTGGTTGCTCCATTACTTGGTCTTCGATGTGGCCGATGTGGCTGAGCTCAGAGTTATGGAGCGGTATTGGTTTCTCGCTCTGCACACACGCTCTGGTTCACACTCAATACCGAGCGGTGTCTCTCTCCCGCTACATCAAGACGCTCTAACTCGAGCTCGACTTCTCCAAATCACGACTCCAATGACCCGTGAAGGCTCATGGTCTCATCACTGTCGACTGCCACCACCACAACCAAGCTTCATCGTTGCCAAGCTCCTCCGTGTTGGCTCCATGTCGTTGGTGGTCGTCAGCTCGCACCTCCGCCTTGAGTCTTCTTCATCTTCGTCGCGAATCCCATCCAAGCACCACTTGTTTCCAAATATCGAGCTATCCTCCTCCACGTCTTGCTCAGATCCTCCACCGTGCTATGATAACGTCTCTATTTCAGACCCTGCCATGGTAACCGTCGGAATCGTCGGGATCGAAGGGGAGAAGAACAACAATGGTGATCTTTAGCTGTTTTGCACATCTGGTCCTTCCTTTTTTGGCTATTAACGATTTGACCCCAAAACTATTGAAATTGCATATATGTCCTCACGACTAAATCCATGGACTTTCGATTGTGCGATTAAACCAAGCGAACATTCCCAAATTGTAACCTTGGTCCCTAAATTTTGTCTTCTTTTGTTTCAGTCCCCGTACCTCCAAAATTGAAGAAATGTCCTTGCGATTTGACCCAAAACTTCTAATTGTGCACTCCAAACCCTGTTATATGCAATTATGCATGCAAATGCAATATATACATCTAAATGCATACTAAAATGATCATAATGAGCTAAAACACGAATCTAAAAATTATCAAACTTAAGAGATATCAGCATTTATAGAGAAAGTGTTTACAATTATAACAAATTGGTGCCCTTGTGATACTAGATCAAAACCACACGACGATGGCGACTTCAGATGATTCAGAAATGCAAATCGAGATAACAGTGGTGCAAATGCAAGACGACCTGGAGATTATACATATGGGTTGCAATAAGTTGGCGAAAGCATATCGCGATTCAATAAAGCGATTCGGATCTCTGGAGAAACAAATCCATAATCTTCGTATGTAATTAAATTAGAGGATCAGAGATATGAAGAGGTAGATGACGGCAATATCTAATAATACACTACTGAGAATCGAGGCACAAGGATTCTCAATGCAGCGATTGGGGAAAGAAATTGCTTCTTCTTCTCAAGTACCGCAATAGAATCCTTTACCGGAACAAAACTATACTCTGTTAGGTTGATATGCGTGTATTCTCTGGTCGATTACCGTTTGATTGGATTTCACAAGTTGAAAGGTTTTTCCGATTCAGCAACTACAATGATTTGGAGAAGCTGGATTTGGTTGCTTTGAGTTTGAAGGGTCCAATGTTGAATTGGTTCAATGTTGAACTGGTTGGACGCAGTTTACGGAAAGACTACTAGACAGATTTGCAGGGGAAATAGATGATGAGCCAGTGGCACATTTTTTTAGTATTCAGCAGACGAGAGATATTGCTGATTACGTGAATGAGTTTGAGTTGTTGGTGCCACAAGTAACTGGCATAGATGAGAAGAACTTGGAGAAGATTTTTTACAATGGTCTTAAACCTGAGATGAAAGAAGTTATTAGAATGAAAGAACCAAAAGGCTTGAAGAATCACAAAGCAGNAAACCACACGACGATGGCGACTTCAGATGATTCAGAAATGCAAATCGAGATAACAGTGGTGCAAATGCAAGACGACCTGGAGATTATACATATGGGTTGCAATAAGTTGGCGAAAGCATATCGCGATTCAATAAAGCGATTCGGATCTCTGGAGAAACAAATCCATAATCTTCGTATGTAATTAAATTAGAGGATCAGAGATATGAAGAGGTAGATGACGGCAATATCTAATAATACACTACTGAGAATCGAGGCACAAGGATTCTCAATGCAGCGATTGGGGAAAGAAATTGCTTCTTCTTCTCAAGTACCGCAATAGAATCCTTTACCGGAACAAAACTATACTCTGTTAGGTTGATATGCGTGTATTCTCTGGTCGATTACCGTTTGATTGGATTTCACAAGTTGAAAGGTTTTTCCGATTCAGCAACTACAATGATTTGGAGAAGCTGGATTTGGTTGCTTTGAGTTTGAAGGGTCCAATGTTGAATTGGTTCAATGTTGAACTGGTTGGACGCAGTTTACGGAAAGACTACTAGACAGATTTGCAGGGGAAATAGATGATGAGCCAGTGGCACATTTTTTTAGTATTCAGCAGACGAGAGATATTGCTGATTACGTGAATGAGTTTGAGTTGTTGGTGCCACAAGTAACTGGCATAGATGAGAAGAACTTGGAGAAGATTTTTTACAATGGTCTTAAACCTGAGATGAAAGAAGTTATTAGAATGAAAGAACCAAAAGGCTTGAAGAATCACAAAGCAGCTGTAATGAAGATGCAGAAAACAGTATTTTGTAAGGTCATGGGTGATGAAAAAGGTCGGGGAATAGACCAAGTCAGACAAACTACAATAGCTATAATAGACGAGCAGTCTTGGGGCCTGATAAAAGGAACTGTAATATGTAATAAACAAGGAACACAAGAGAAACCGACGCAAACACTGAGAGCTCATCAATATCATACTGAAGCAAAACTTGATCAAATGAGGTGAGATGGAATTTGTTTCAAATGTTAGGGCAAGTGGTTTAAAGGTCATCCTTGTGATCAAGCGGAGTTACAAATCATGACTTTGATCAATGGACAGGCAATGGAAGTATTAGAAGAAAATATGGTTGAGATCACTGAGTTGGAAAAGGAACAAACACCAGCAGTGGAGACTGAGTTGATGGAGCTTTCACTGAATTCGTTTTTGGGATTATCTTTTCCAACGACGACTAAAGTGTGGGGACAAATCGGCAAGATTTCAGTTCTGATGTTATTGGATAGTGGAGCTACGCATAATTCATCTCTCCGTCAGCTTTATCAAAATTAAAAGTTACTCCAAATACTCATCCAAACTTGGAAGTTATGCTAGAAACGAGTGTGTCAGTTAAAGGTTTGCGAGTTGTAAAGACATTAACTTTGCGCTTCAAGGACTGTATTTTTCAGTGGATTTTATTGCATTGGAGCTTGGAAAAGCTGATGTTGTTCTCGGTATTCAGTGGCTGAAGACTCTAGGCAAACGCTTAGTTGGCTGGGAAGCACATGAATGTTCTTTTGTATACAAAGGATCATGGGTGTCGATAACAGGGGATTGCAGTTTACACGGTCAGACGAGTAATTAGTTGAGGTCTGTTCCGAGTCAGGAAATGCCGAGCAGTGATATAGAATCCGATACAGAAATTTGTCTCTGAATGTGAATTATGTCAATGCCATAAGCACTCAACACTCTGTCCTGCTAGGTTATTACAGCCCTTACCAATACCAGATCGTGTGTGGGATGATATATCAATGGACTTTGTG
Organism: Sinapis alba; assembly: GCA_012274485.2. Taxonomy (NCBI): domain Eukaryota; kingdom Viridiplantae; phylum Streptophyta; class Magnoliopsida; order Brassicales; family Brassicaceae; genus Sinapis; species Sinapis alba. Next base: position 288,472 of record MU106082.1, on the reverse strand, counting down.
AAGGGATTACCAAAATCAGGAGGAAAGAAAGTGATCTTAGTGGTGGTTGATCGTTTGAGAAAATATGCTCACTTTATTGTGCTTAAACATCC